>JANIVK010000061.1:0-48074 GCA_030555795.1 Entelexis sorbosivorans | reverse complement strand
CCATAGCGCGGCGCGAGCTGCTGCATGCGCCGCTGCACGAGCACCGTGCTGTCCTCGCTGGCAATGTAGACGGCCGACGCGACGGCCAGCGCCACCTGGCAGCAGAAGCACGTCTTGCCCGCGCCGGCCGCGCCGCACACTTCCGTCACGCCGCCGCGCGGCAGGCCCGCGCCGAGCAGTGCGTCGAGCTCGGGCATCTGTGTCGAGATGGCCGCGCTGGCAATGGTCGTGAGCGGCGGCTCGGCGCCGTGCTGCGCAAAGTACGTGCGGAACGACTCGATTTCGCGCGCGCTGATCTTGACGCGCCGCGCCACGTCCTCTGTCGACAGGCACATCACCTCCCACGGCTTTACGCCGGCATTGTCAAACTTGTCCAGCAGCGCTGCATACTGGTCGTCCATTGGCGGCGCGCGTGTTCCTTGTGTGTGTGTTCTACGCGGCCATCGCCTAAGCCAAGACGCGTGCCGCCGGCGCGCATAATCAGAAGGGTGGTGTACCACACGGGCCCGGCGACTAAGATCCACACCGCCGGCCATGAACTTCGGCGCCGACGACGAGGAGCTCACGGCCGCGCAATTAGTGGAGCGGCAGCTCGCAATCGAGGCCGAGGCACGGCGCAAGTTCCCCTGGGACCCGAAGGAGTGCACGCTGTACCTCGACATCGCGCCGCGGCAGCTGCTGTTCGCGTGCCTGACCTGCCGCCCCGCGAACGCGCTGTGCTACGCGTGCGGGCTGCGCTGCCACGCCGACCACGACATTGTCGAGCTCGACACGAAGCGTGAGTTCCGCTGCGACTGCGGCACGACGCGCCTGCCCGGCTCGTACTGCTGCCTGCGGCGCACGGACGAGGTCGACGCCGCGCCGAACTCGCACCTCGCGTACACACAGAACTTCGCCGGCCGGTTCTGCACGTGCGGCGAGTCGTGCCACGACCCCGAGTACGGCGACAGCGCCATGATCCAGTGTCTTGTGGGCACGCGCTGCGGCGAGGACTGGTTCCACGCGCGGTGCATCTGCGGCGTGAGCCGCGCCGAGGAGAAGCAGCGGCTCGCGCAGCTGGACTGTGCGGCCACGGACGCGAGCTCGGCCGGCGACGGTACCGGCGACGACACGCGGGGCGACGACACGCGGGCCGACGACACGCGGGGCGACGACGAGGCCGCGGACCCTGCTGCGCACGATACGAGCATGCGCGACGACAATGAGGCGGACGACGACGACGACGTGGACGACGACAACGACAATAACGAGAACAACGAGGACGACGACGGCGACGACATGTCGGCCATGTTCCCGGAGCTGCCGGCGTCGTTTGGCGCGCTCGTGTGCCCGGCGTGCCTGCCGGACGTGGCGCCGCTGCGGCAGTCGCGCGCCGCTGTGGCCGAGGTGAACGGCTACCTGTTTCTGGCCAGGAACTACGCAAAGCTGCTGCGCGAGGACGCGCAGTACAAGCGCCTGCTTGTGCAGTACCCGTTTCTGGGCCGCCGCGAGGCCTGCTACCGCCCGCAGCGCGACGAGGACACAGCAACGCTGCTCGAGGCCGGCGAGCGCGCGCTGCAGGGCGCCGTGCCGCACGAGAAGGTCGTCGACGGCATATCCGCGTTCAACCAGATGCAGACGCAGCTCATTGCCTACTTGCGCGAGATCGGCAGCGAGGAGCGCGCCATCACGAAGGACGACGTCGAGTCGTTCTTCAGCACGCTGAAACGCAAATAAGAACGCCGCAGCGGCCAATACATAAGTGCGCCTATATATAATAGTAAAGTTTCTCCGACTTTTTGGTGGGGCGCGCCGCGCGTGGCCGCGCCTAGCCGATGTTTGTGACAATGCTCTTGATCACGGTGTAGTCGTCGAGGCCGTAGATGGACATCTCGCGGCCGAAGCCGGACTCCTTCACGCCGCCGAACGGCAGCGCGACCTCCGTGACGAGGCCCGTGTTGATGCCGACCATGCCGACCTCGAGCGCCTCGGCCACCTTGTAGGCGCGCGCGACGTCGCGCGTGTAGAAGTACGCGGCCAGGCCCGCGTCCGTCGAGTTCGCCCACGAAACAACCTCGTCCTCGGTGCGGAACTTCGCCAGCGCGGCGAGCGGGCCGAACGTCTCCTCCTGGAAGACGCGTGCCGTGCGCGGGTCGACGTCGCGGATGATGGTCGGCGCGTAGAACAGCGGGCCGAGCTCCTCGAGCACGGCGCCGCCCTGCACGAGCGTGCCCTTGCCGGCGTCCAGCGCGTCGGACACATGGTCCTGCACCTTGGCCACGGACTTCTCGTTGATGAGCGGGCCCTGCGTCGACTCGGCGTCCAGGCCGTGGCCGGGCGTCAGCTTCGCGACGGCCTCGCCCAGCTTCGCGACAAACGTGTCGTAGATGCCGGCCTGCACAAAGATGCGGTTCGCGCACACGCACGTCTGGCCCGAGCCGCGGAACTTCGACGCCATGGCGCCGGCCACGGCCTTGTCCACGTCGGCGTCGTCGAACACAATGAAGGGCGCGTTGCCGCCCAGCTCAAACGAGACCTTCTTCACCGTGTCGGCCGCCGCGCGCATGAGGAACTTGCCCACGCCCGTGCTGCCCGTGAACGTGATCTTGCGCACCTTCTTGTTGCCCGTCAGCTCGGCGCCAACGTCGGCCACGTTCGCGCGCGTGGGCACAACGTTCAGCACGCCGTCGGGAATGCCGGCCTCGTGCGCAAGGTACATGAACGCGAGCGCCGTGAGCGGCGTGTCCTCGGCGGGCTTCACGACGGACGTGCACCCGGCGCCAATGGCGGCGCCGACCTTGCGGGCAATCATGGCCGCGGGGAAGTTCCACGGCGTAATGATGCCGCACACGCCGACGGGCTGCCGAATCGCCTGGATGCGCACGTCCTGGTTCGCCGACGGAATGACGCTGCCCGTGTAGTGCGGCGCCGCCTCGCTGAACCACTCGAAGTTCTGCGCCGACTGCAGCACCTCGCCGCGCGCCTCGGCGAACGGCTTGCCGTTCTCGCTCGACACAATCTTGCCGAGATCGTCCGCGTTCTCGCGCACGAGCACGGCCCACTGCCGCAGCAGGTCGCTGCGGTAGCGCGCCGTCGTGCGGCTGAACGTCTTGAACGACTCGTACGCAGCGTCAATGGCGTCCTGCGTGTCCTGGCGCGTCGCCTCGGCAACCTCGCCAATCTCGCCCTGCGTTGCTGGGTCGAACACCTTGAACGTCGACGCGCTCGTGCGCCACTCGCCGTTGATCAGCATGCCCGTGCGGAGAAGCTCTGGCCGCGCCAGTTGCAATGCGCGCTTCGCGAGTCCCATTGTGGCTGGCCTGCTTGTGTGGGGGGAGGATGTGTGTGGATCTCACCGCCGAAACCGATCCTATATATGTAGCGCTCGTGCGTGTGCAGGGCTAGGGCAGCATGCGGGCCCGTCGCAAATGCGTGTGGGGCACACCGGCGGGCGTGTCTCTGGTTAGGCGTGAAGCGCGTTTCGCGCTGCCGACGCGACTCGCCGCACAGAGGCAGCGCCAGACTGCCGGCTTGTCCTTAGTGTGGTGAGTCCTCGGCGAGCGGGGTAGCGCGGTTACGGCAGGAATAAGCGATAAGACCAAGAGCCAGACGGTTGATAACGTAGATAGACGGAGTCGTGACGAATCAGAGGGCCACGAAAGTGCGGCGGCTCGATATCGGCCCTAAAGGCCATGCATCCGTATTTCCGCCTCGAGGGACGGCGCAGCTACGAGATTTACAGCAAGACGCTTCTTAGGCAGCCGGAACAGCTCGCGGGCGGCAAGGCGCGCCGCTGCAGACACCAAAAAGTAGTTTAACTATCCCTACTCTAGCTACGTAGCTAATAGACTAGCGCTTGTGGGACTAGCACTGTTTTTCTTAACAGCTCGCGCAAATTATGGCGCTAGGCAGCGGCGGCGGCAGCAGCGGCGGCGGCGGCACGGTTACTCGTCCTTGTCGTCGACCTTCTGCACGTGCACGAACGCGCCCTCGTTCTGGCTCGACTTGATGGCCGCGACAATGGGCGCGTAGTGCGCGAACGCCTTGCGCGGCGTCACGAGAATGCGCGACTTGTCGCCGGACGCGAGCACGTCGGCCCAGTTCGCGAACTCGGCCGTCACGCCGTTCAGGTCGTCCTCGGGCAGCTCGAACGTCTGCTCCGTGAGGTCCTCGCTGCCGCGGCCGAGGCGCATGACGACGCGGTTCTGCGTGGGCGACGGCTTCTCGTACACGAGCGAGCCGTTCTTGCCAAAAATCTGGAACTTGAGCACGGACTCGGCCGCGCCGGAGTACCGCGCCGACGTGTAGGACCCGAACACGCCGTGGCGCGACATGTTGAGCAGCGCCGTGATCGTGTCGACGGTGCCGGACTCGGGCTGCGCCTGCGTGGCCCGCGCCGACACGCTGCCAATGGGGCCGAGCACCTCCGTGACGAGGGCCAGGTCGTGCACGCCGGCGTCGCTAATGAACCCGCCGGCGTGCTGCGGCTTCTGCCGCCACGCCGTGCCGTGGTACGCCGTGAGCCGGAACGGGCCCGACGCCTGGTAGTTGAACATGATGACGTCGCCGATCTGCGGCAGCAGCTCGCGCAGCTTCTGCGTCCCGTGGTGGAAGCACCAGTTCTCGAGCACCATGACGGGCACGTCCGTGCTCTCGGCGAGCTCGACAATGGCGCGCGCGTCGGCCAGCTCCGCGGCAATGGGCTTCTCGATGCACACGGGCTTGCGCGCGGCAACGGCCAGCTTCACGACGCCGAGGTTCTGCTCAACCGGCAGCAGCGCGTCAACGCTCTCCACGGCGGGGTCCTGCACGAGCGCCTCGACGCTGTCGTACACTTTCACGTCGGCGCCGGCCTTCGCGGCAAAGTCCTCGGCCTTCGACCGCGTGCGGTTGAAGCAGCCCACAACCTCGAGCCCGGGCGTCTTGTTGATCGCCGGCAGATGCTTCGTGCTCGCAAAGATTCCAGTTCCAATTAGTCCGATCGTCGGCATCTTTACGTGACAGGCGCTGACAGCTGCGGATCTCACTACGATGTGTGTTATGTCTATATATACGTATGCACGAGCCCAACGGCCGGAACAACTGGCCAGCGAAATGGCTGGGGCACATGTCAGGGCGAGGGGCCAAGCCCCTCCGGCTAGGGTCGAAGCCTGGGGAAGAAGCAGTGGCCACGCGTCTCTCTCGTCGTCGCCCGTACAAGCTCGGTCACGTGGCGATGGGGTTCCCACCCCCGCGTCTGCCAGCAACTCTCTGCTGCCCGTTGAGGCAAGGGCAAGGGCGCGCGCTCGCCGCCATGCGCATCATTATTAGCCTGCCGCACCTGCAGCGGTTCCGCACAAGTGCTTGCCGAACAATGGCTTCCGTCACACGCAATCCGCTTCTCGAGACAAGCGCAGCCACGCAGCCTAACGAGCAGCTCCACGCATGGCTGCGCGACGCCAAAAATGCAGGCCTGCCGCTGCCCACCGTCGCGAGCCTGGCCACCGCCGCGCTGCCCGCGGGCCGCGTGAGCAACCGCATGGTCGTCGTCAAGGACGTGGCCGAGGACGGCCGGCTCGCCATTTACTCGGACTGGGAGAAGAGCCACAAGGCAAGCGACGTGAAGTCGAACCCGAACGTCGCCCTCACGTTCTACTGGCGCGAGCTCGACCGCAGCCTGCGCGTCGAGGGCCAGATCCGGCGCATGAGCCCAGAAGAGTCGGCGCCGTATTTCGAGTCGCGGCCGCACGAGTTCCAGGCCAGCGTCTCCATTGACAACCAGACGCAGGTCGTGCCTGACCGCAGCATCATCGAGGCAAAGCTGCGCAAGCTCGACGACACAGAGAAATTGGGCCTCCCAGACTGGTGGGGCGGCGCCGTCATCACGCCCGACTATTTCGAGTTCTGGCAGGGACGCGACGACCGCGTGCACGACCGCCTCGAGTACCGCCTGGACGGCGACCGCTGGGTGCGTAACCGGCTAACACCATAAAGCAAGGGGAAAAGAATAAAAAAAAAAAGATGAAATGTTCATGAAATGTTCAAGACGCTGCTGCCTCGATCCAGGCTACTGCAGCTGTGTCTCCGGGACCTCCTCGAGACCCTCAGCGTGGCTGGCTTCGTGCTCGACCGTGCTCAGCAGCGTGACAGGGTCGCTGGCATGGCTCAGTACTTTTATGGTCTCGCGCAGCAGCGTTGTCTGGCTGCGGTGCTCTTGCATACGCGACTCAATCTCCGCCGACTTGCGCTGCGCGACGGCGAGGACTTCGGTCGGCAACTCGGCAAGCCGCGCCACGTTGATGCCGTTCGATCTCAGCGCCTGCCGCGGCACAATTTTGTACAAAAACGTCACGTTCTCGCCGTCCTCAACACAGTCCATGGACCAGTTGCGCACGAGCGTGTTCTCGAACTCGTCGGCCAGCTCGCACAGCGACGGGTAATGCGTAATAAACAGCGTGAAGCTCTTCACGTCCTCGATCATGGACTTCAGCACGGCGTACGCAATGGCTACACCGTCCATCGTCGACGTGCCGCGCCCGATCTCGTCGAGAAGAACTAGCGAGCGCGGCGTGGCGCGCGACAGAATCGTCGAGCACTCCTTCAGCTCGACCATGAACGTGGATTCGCCCTTCATGAGGTTGTCAAACGCGCCCATCCTCGTAAATATAGCGTCCATCACCGAAATGCGGGCATGCGACGCCGGTACGTAGCAGCCGATCTGGGCCATGATGACGATAAGCGCGACCTGGCGCACAAACGAGCTCTTGCCGCCCATGTTCGCTCCCGTGATGATCATGACGCGGTTCTCCGACGAGAACATCTTGACACTGTTAGCAATAAAGTCCGTAGTCTTCATCTGCTCAATCATGGGGTGCCGGCCGTCCACAATGTCAAGGCACGGATTGTCGATAATGTCCGGCTTCACGTACCCGGGGCGCGACGACACCTCCGCCAGCGAGAATAAGCAGTCCATCGTGGCCATAGACGAGACGACGCGCCGCAGCGTGTCAAAGTGCCGCGTCGCAATCTCCTCCACAAAGTTCGCAAACGCTCTTTTCGCCGCCGCGTCGAGGCGCTCCAGCAACGGCTTCAACACCTTTGTCTGCTCCATACTGTAGGGCGCCCAGAAGCGCACCTCGTGCGTCGTGGCGCCTTGCCTTCTCCATGCGGGCGGAACTTTGCTGGCCTCCTTCTTCGGAATGCCAATAACAAACGTGTCTTCCTCGCCTAACGCGTTCACCTGCTTGAGTGCGATGCCTAACTTCTGGCTTTGCTCCTTCAAAAAGCGATCGAAGTCCGAGCGGCAAGTGGCAATTTGCATCTGCAGATCGTCGATTTCCACGAGATCTGCACTGTTGTCCTGACTGTTGTTGGACTCCTCAAACACGAAGTAGTCGGCCAGCTTGCTCCCGTCTCGGTCATTCCGAGCACACGAAGCATTGATCCGCTGCAACAGGGACTCGATCGGCTCTTTGGCCTGCGGCAGCGCGGACAGCAATGCCTCGACGAGCGGGCTCTTGATCTTAGCCGCCGAAATTTGCGGTTGCGTCACTGCGCTTACCAGCTGGTTGAAGAAGTAGAGGCACCAGTAGAGCTGCTTTGGCGAGATGCGGCCGTGGAAAATCTGCAGCGTGTAGCGCTCAAGGTCTGGCATGCGGTTCAGCGCTTTACGCACCGCCGCAAATAGCCCGTTTTTGGACGTCATGACTTCCTCCATGGCCTCTACTCTCTCGGCTAGTGCCGAGCGCTCTAAAAGCGGCTTGCCCACCCAGTTCCGCAAGAGCCGCCGACCAAACGGCGTGCTCGTGGCGTCTAGTGTCCAGACTAGCGAGCCGTAAGATTCATATGTCGTTTGATTGCGGAAGATCTCCAGCGAGTTTAGAGTGTCGCCATTCAGATACATGGATGACTGCAGCGAGAACGGGTGCATGTCGATGGACAGGGCTTTGTCGAGCTTGAATTCGAGAAGATAGGTGTTCAGAGCTATCCAGCACTCGCGCAGGCCCTTCGCTTGGACTGCTTCCGGTACATCTACACTGGCGCCGGCAGAGTCATCAAGGTCGCATGGCACAACGCGTACGTCCAGAGACTCGATCACCTTCGCAGCGCTAGGCGTGAGCTTGCTGCCGGCCAGCAGGATTTCGCTGGGCTGGATGTGGAGCAGCCGCGTCTCGAGCTCCATTACGGCACTCGAGTCGTCGAACGCGTCATAAACCGTGTCGCCCGTGGCCGGCTGGCAAGCGACAAGGGCAAAAGAGGGCCCTGACTGGTACAATGCAAGCACATGCCCCGAAACGACGCTTGAGGCCGTTAACTCCTCCACCATAGTTCCCTTTGTGTACACATTCGTGACCTCGCGGCGAAACGGCCCGCGTTTGTTCTCGCCCAGCGCCTTTAGTGCAGATGTTTCGAGTTGTTTGGCTACGGCAACTTTGAGCCCCTGGGCAATGAGCTTTTCCACATAGAATGAGATGCGGTCAATGGGAAAGGTTATGCTTGCAAAGCGGTCGTAGAGCGCATCGGTGCGGTCTCCAGCATCTTCCAGCGTCCGCCACCCCGAGACGGGCGAGCGACCTAAGTAGCGCGCGGCCTGGTACGCGTCTTCCCCGAGAATCTGGTACTTATACCCATTTTGGATCATGAGAATGGCGTCCGTGTTTTGTTTTTTCAGCTCGATGAATTGCAAGTCGTAGGGCTTCATAGACCTCCGCCCAGCCCCAGGGGCTGCTCGATTTGGCACACCAAGCTGTTTCCGGAACCTGTCATGCCGCTGCCGGTGCGTCGAGTCCGCATAGAAATTTGGATCGGGCTCGTTGCCCCGCGTATAACTGCTCAGCACACACGCCGCCTCGGTCTTACGTACTTTGGCCGGCGGCTCGCTATGAGAAGGCTCGCTGGGCTCTTTCTTTTTGCGAGCCCCACTGAAAAAGCTCGTAATTGACGCCTGCGCCATGTTTCTTTCGTGGTCCCAAATGAACGCGTCCGTGTGTCATCATCACGACTTAGTATAACATGTGTGGCGGAGAATCACTGAGCGAGTAGCTCTATACATGCAATATAATGGTAAGCTTTATGGGTCCAATTGCACTGAAATTCTCGGTATGCGTGAGGGCGAGCACCCTAGCGTCCACCACCAGAACAGGAGGATTGTTTAGCTTGGAGGCCGCGCGTATTCGTTAGCCCAGCTTACTGAGCACCAAGCACTCTACCGTTAGACCCGGTGCATCGTGCAAGTGATTCCCATGGTCAAGAAGTTAGCGAGAATTTTTATTTAACCTCTTGTATCGCTACTACTTATTCTTGTCAATGACGAGTCTTAAGCAAAGTTGTGGCGCAGTATGGGTGCGGACAGCTTCGTCTCAGACCACATTGGTCTTAGCTCATTCGCCAGTAGCAGTAACGTGTATTCCTCACGCTCATGCTTAAGACGAACCTTGCCCAGGCCGTCCGTGAGAGTGACTAAGGGCGAACCGGTCACAGCTCTAACCACTTAACCACAAATGATGGCGTTCAGATGGAGTAGAGTGGCGTTCCAAAAATGCCGCGTTACTTCAAATGCTACGCCCGCGCAGCGGCTAGTATCTTCTCAGCTTGCGCGGCAGATTCATAGCTCGCGGATGCGCCTCAATGACTCGAAGGGGAAGCGCGACCCGAAGGATGGCGAGGAGATCCCTGGCGCAAGGGACGACGCCGAAGGCGTAGCTGACGGCGCTACAGACTCAAAGGTCGATGCGAAGACTGACAATAAGCATGGTAAGCCGGCCGAGGACGAAAGCTCTCAAGCGGCTAAGCAGGACCCGCGCCAGTCCTGGTCGCCGCCCCCTCCTGCTGCGCGTGGCAAGGATCTGGCCGTCGAGAGTGCCGAGCGCCGCCAGCGCATTCTGCAATCTGAGCGCAAGCGTGGGCAGAAGGGCCGCTCCGAGAGCGGCATGTTCAATCCTGGCGAGTCTGAGGCCGGCGGTGCTGACGAGGGTGGCAACGACACGCCGCCCATCACAAAGCAGGAGCGCCTGCTGCCCATCCAGCTGCAGTTCCGCCCTGTGTTCCCCGGCATGGCGTCGCATTTCATGTCCACGGACCCGAAGCTCACGAACGCCGTGCGCAAGCTGCGCGACGCTGAGGGCTGGGACCACCGCGTCGTGGCCGTTATGAGCAAGGCTCCCATCAAAACGACACAGCTGGTCACAAACGTCGATGATGTGCATCAAGTAGGCTGCGTCTGTCTGCTCGACCAAGTCGTGATTGCTCACAGCTCGGTGCCAGACCAGTATCAAGTACATGGCGTCCTTTATCCTCAGTTCCGCGCCCGAGTTGGCGAGTTAGTCGAGAACGTGAAGGCCGTGGTTGAGGCAGCACCCGAGGCCGAGGAGAAAGATGTTGGCGAACGCGACGAGCCGGACACAAACGCTGCCCTGGACCAGGTCACTGTGCAGTACATGAAAGGTATCAGTGCTCTGCCCAATGAGCCGTACGCCGTCAAGGACGACGAGGTGCAGCGCTTATCCCTCAAGATCATCGACAATTTGCGCGAAATGTCCATGATGAGCACCACGGTTAAGGCGCAGGTTGAGAAGTTCAGTGAGCTGGTGCCCCAGAATCCTGGGGGCGTTTTCAAGCAGCCGGACTTTTTGGCCGACTTTGCCGCTTCGCTGATCCCCAAGAATGATGCTTTGCAGCAGATTCTGGAAACGACAAACGTGGCGGCCAGGCTTGGACTCGTGGCTGACCTTGTCTCAAAGGAGGTCACGTATTTGCGTGTGCAGGATGGTATTTACCGCTACGGAAACAACCAGACTGAGCAGCGGAACCGGGAAATGATTCTGCATGAATACTTGAGGTACATCAAGAAGGAACTCGGCATGGACAGTGACGACAAGTCGAGGTCCGCTGAAAAGTTTTTGGAACGTATAGAGAAGCTCGAAATGCCCGCCGACGTACGCAAGGTCTTTGATGAGGAGCTGGCAAAGTTCCGGTCCTTAGAGCCGACCTCCGGAGAGTACAACACCGTGCGCACCTACTTGGACTGGCTGTCTACTGTGCCGTGGGGTAAGTTCAGCGAGGATAGGTTTGACTTGACTGAAGCCCGCAAAATTCTGGACAAGACGCATTATGGCCTAGAAGACGTGAAAGACCGCATTCTGGAGTTTTTGGCCGTAGGCAAGCTGAATGGGACGGTGGATGGTAAGATTGTATGCTTGGCAGGTCCGCCTGGTGTGGGTAAGACCTCCATCGCCAAATCCGTAGCGGAGTCCTTGAGTCGCAAGTTTGACAGATTCTCCGTGGGCGGTCTGCACGACCCTAGCGAGATCAAGGGTCACCGCCGAACCTATGTGGCCGCGATGCCGGGCCGGATTATTCAGGCCTTGAAACGCACGCAAACGCAGAACCCGGTGATCCTCATCGATGAGATTGATAAGCTGGGCCGCCACGGCGGGCACGGAGATCCCTCAGCGGCTTTATTGGAAGTCTTGGATCCAGAGCAAAACAAGAACTTCCAGGACACGTATCTTGAGGTTCCCGTGGATTTGTCGCGTGTGTTGTTCCTTTGCACTGCCAACAACCTCGATACTATTCCGGCACCGCTCATGGACCGCATGGAGGTAATTAACGTTCCCGGCTATCTCCCGTCTGAGAAAGTTCAGATTGCTGTCAACCACCTAACGCCTAAGGCCCAGCGCGAGAGCGGTCTCATGTCAGCCGATTTGAATATCTCGGCCGATGCATTGGGAACTTTGGTGAGCCGCTACACCAGGGAGGCAGGTGTTCGTGGTTTGACGAAGAGTATTGAAAAGATCTTCCGCAAGATTGCGTTCCAGGTTGTGTCCGAGAACGCCAAAATGCAGAACCCAGACGCTGTGGAGCAGTATAAACTTCGTGTGGGGCCGAAGGATCTGATCAAATACGTTGGGGCTCCGGTTCACAACTCCGATAGAATGTACGAGACGTTGCCTCCAGGTGTCTCAATGGGTCTTGGGTGGACGCCAGTAGGCGGTGTGCCAATGTTCATTGAGAGCGTGTTGCAGGAGCAGTTGTCGCTCAAATCGCAACCTAAGCTGACGCGGACCGGCCAGCTGGGTGAGGTCATGAACGAGAGTACGTCCATTGCCTACTCATTTGCTCGTATGTTTATGACACGCAACTTCCCTCGCAACCGCTTCTTGGATTATGCTTCTGTACACACGCATTTCCCCGAAGGAGCTATCAAGAAGGATGGTCCAAGTGCTGGCATTGCCATGGCTACATCGCTTCTGTCTCTCGCGATGAATATGTCAACCCAGAGCGATGTTGCCATGACGGGCGAATTGTCGCTTACTGGTAAGGTCCTCCAGATTGGCGGTCTCCGAGAGAAGGCAGTTGCTGCGAAGACGGCCGGCGCGAAGGTGATTGTGTTCCCTGAGGACAACCGGGCTGAGTGGGAAGACATGCCGTCTCACGTTAAGGAGGGCATGGAGCCGCATGCTGTCAAACACTACGACGAAGTGTTCGACATTGTTTTCCGGAACGTTGATGCGGCGAAGGTCAATTCTTCTTGGCCGGAGTTGAAGGAGAAGAGTGACAAGAAGAGTGCAAAGCAGGGCAGCGAAAACTCTAGTGAGCTGAAGCACAGCCCCATTGCAACGTAGAGCTTTATGAGTATATAACGAATTGGGTCAACGACTACTTATCTAGATAATGCCGGCTCTCTGAATGCAGCTGCATCCCGGTAGTCACTGGCTCGTTACTTAGCTCGCGCTCCCCTATGACGGGACCACGTCTAACCGATGATGGTGGCATGACATCCAAGTCGAAGATATGCTGCTCCTTTTTTGTTCCTTCTGCGGTCTGGACATCCACGATCAGTAAATGACGCAACATTTGACTTACTCGAGAAAAGCGTTCTGGCCATTCCAAAGCGAGGGCACAATTCGTCACACGCTGCACGAACTTCTCGTATACGGGCGTTTGGGGTCTTGTGCAGCAAAGCTTTTGACAGTGTATGAGGTTGCAGCGTACGTTAGAGACGACCACCCACAGCTGTGTTTTGAAAGACACCTCAACCGTTTCCAAGTGAAGCGGGAATAATGGATTCAAAGTAAATTCGAACGTAAATGTTTCTGGCTTCTGGGGTATCCTTAAAGGAGATACAGTCAATTCGTATGGTGGCGTTGTGCAGACACTGCGTGTCAGCGGGAGGGCATAGGCTTCTTGCTGGAGGCCCGGAATCGTGTACACGTTGACTTCTTTTCTATGTTCGGTCCAATGCATCGCCTCGATTTCATTACTTTGATCAACACCTTCAATCCAAGAAGACAATTCCCATTTCGTGCCCCCATTATAACCCTTGAAGTTTACCAGCGGCATTGTTGGCGGTAGAGACTTCGTGATACTTTTCAGGCTTTTTGTGAAAGGGATCATATAACGGCCATAACTCATGGCGCTGTTGGGAAAAGGGCCTTCAATATTCAAAACAATCGTCCTATGACAGGCGTAAGGCTTGGCGTACGATCGTAAAAAGTTCCTGTGAGGCACAAAGGCGCATTTCAGCTCCAAGATCACGTAGCACTGACTATAAGACCTCGCAGCAAAAAAGTTGTTCAAGCCGGAAGAGAACATGAAACTAATGTTCCCCGTCATCACATCACTTTCTCCATACGTTTTTTGTGGCTCCGTGAGCTGTATCTCTAGGATTGGGCTAGCGTTCGAATCTTCGTAGGATGGGAGTTTAGGTACCACTCCTTCATTCGAGTTTCCCATACGCATGAACGCTTCGTCCCAATTTTAGACTTCTAGCTTGTTATGCCGTTTCGTTAACTGAGTGTCTTAAATACTTTGCGGATGTTAACGTGAAATACTCATTAGTGGAATCGCATGGTTTTCCTCTTTTGTATTATTACTACAAAGGGAAGAGCTAAGGCCGCAGCGACTCATTCTTTGTCGCAATCTAGCTGATGAGATATACGTGTTTAACTGCGCGTTATGATGCTTGCAGTGCGCGAGCTCAGAGTTAGGTGGGTACTAGAAGAAGGCTGAATTCTCACGAACCAATGCGTGTCGTCGTGGAACACATGTAACTTTATTCAAGAAGTATGTCACTATCATCCTGATTTAACCATCTTTCACAGTCTTCTTTTTTATAGCCCTCTGACGTTGGGTTCCGTCTCGAAAGATGGTGCGACAAACAAAATAGCTGAAGACCAGTTTTTATGCATACGGTACGCTGGTTCCCCATGTAGCTACCTACTGGTTCTGCGTACCGACAACTTACTATGTTCGGCACCTTGCGCACATGGCTAGCCGCGACATACAAAAAGGTGGCTCGCAGGATTACCTAGCGCTAAAGAATGTTGAATCTGGATATTGAAGAACCATCTTTCCCTTATTACTTCAAAATTGTTGTGCCGCAGCAACAGCAGTACACGCAGGGAGATACCATTAGCGGGAGCATTGCGTTTACGTTGCCTCAGAGCTATATTTTGAACCCTGCACTAGCAGAAGGTTCAGTACTTAGTCTCATAGTACAATTGAGATGTTTTTACAATTCTGGGGAGGACGGACAAGAACCGGTTGTATATTACGAGCGGAGAAAAAGTCTAGGAACTGCAAGTGATCTTTTTCCGCCAGAGGGCAAATTGACATCCGAACTACGCGAAGTCCCATTTGACTTCGTACTGGGTGACATGATTCAGTACTGTCCGCCGACTTGTGTGATAGAGGAGCTGGGTAACGAAGACTGTGGGGTCATATGGGCCATAGGAGCTTGGTTTGAGATACTTGATACCTGTGGCGTCTACACGCGTTTATTCCATTTGCAGAATGAGCGGAAAGTCACCGTGTACCCCTCGCCGCAAGACCTGGGATGGAAAGCTGAGTGGGAGCTGCAACCGCGTACTTTTAATGCGGAATTCTATGAGCTCAGGCTTCTTGATATGCCAGTAATGTATCCACAAGCACCGGCCCTGTTTGACGTACATCTGGAAATAAACCCGAGCCATTCCTTCGTAGCTGCCAAGCTTAAGGTGGAGCTCGGCATGAACATCACGGTCCGCTCAGGGAACAAGACGAAACGGACGTTTATTCGAAAAGAGACGGTTGGATCTGTCTATGTCGGAGTTGTTTGGAGGCGAACGGTTTTAGCAATCAAAGGCTGTAAGATCGCTCGACAGCGACCGGCGAACTTTAGTTCGCATTATGTGGATGTCGTGCACACGCTGCACGTGGTGGTGGAAAGAATCATAGGCCGAGAGGACCATAGTGTGTTGGTTAATGTGCAGTTACCACCCGCAAAAGTCAATAGGGGGCAAAGCGGCTAAGGCAACGGCAGCGCTACGTAACGCAGGATAGCGTTCTCCCTCAAGCAGAATGGTTTAGCTGAGAATCACTTGCGTGTGTCCTCATTAATGAAATTGTTTAGCCGCACATAAAACACGGTGCCGTGCACAATCAGTGCGCGTTACGAGTGAACCTGCACGGTGCCTCGCAGACGGCTGCCTCGCCGCCAAGCCAGCGATTATTAGAGTATGCTTATGCACAACTACTATGTATATACAAAGAGCCAGGGAGCGGTCTACTCGGCCGCGCGCCCGCCATTAGGGAAGAGCTTCTCCGCGGCAGCGACTACGCCCAGCTCGCCCTGGAGAAGCCGCTCGTTCACGAAGCGCGTCGCGTCTGGCGCGCCTCTGTGCAGGAGCACGGCGCCGACGAGGGCGTGCACCGCCTTTGCGCGGATCGTGGGCCCCGTTTTGTCCGACGCCTGCTTATAGAACATAGCCGGCTCGAGGCCGGCCCTTTCGCACACGCTCGACACCGCCGGGGTGCTCGTGAGCAGCTCAAGGGCCTTCTGGTCGACGTCGAAGTTATTGCCATTGACGGTAGAGATTTTGGGAGTTGCCACGGGCGCCGCCGCCACGGCGCGCCACGCCTCGACGCGGAACAGGTGCTGTCCGAGAATGGCCAGCTTCTCGTTGTAGGGCACCTTTGCGTGCGCGAACGACTTGTGCGTGACCGCCTGCAGCATGAGCGAGTCCGGCAGCTCGTACGCGCCAAGCAGGCGTCGCACGGGCTGCAGCGTTTCTGCTGTGCCCGGGTAGCGCACGCCGGCCGGCGAGACCATGTACTCCTCGGGGTCGCGCCTCAGGCCGCGGGCGCGGCTGCCGCCGTCGCGCGTCACGGAGGACGACGTAAACGCAATCCTGCGGACGCCGCGGAGACCCGCTGTGCGCAGCAACTGCGGTCTGAGCGTGGCTAGCATGGTCGCAAACGGCTGGATTAGTCGCGGCGGCTTGTGGGGGCGGTCCAAATTTTTATAGGGTACGGTTACGGGGTGCGCGCGGGAAGAAGGGCGTGTGGCCCAAATATTTCCTTAGCGTTTAAATTTATTTTGGGCAGTGCCGAAGCAAGCATTAAACAGCTGCAGAGCCGAGATGGATATATTCAAGCTGCTTGCCCGCGGCGCGAACATCAAGCAGAAGCAGAAGCAGGACCTGTCGCTGTTCAATGGCCAGGCGCCGGCGACGAGCTCGGAGGCCGACATTGACCGCCGCGTGAACTTCTTTGCCGGGTGCGCACGGCCGCGGCCGAGCGCGGACGAGGCCGACGCTACGGCTGCGGCCGTGCCGCCGGCCGAGCTGCGCATCAAGACGCCCGAGCAGGCGGCCGAGCACCGGGCGCGGCTGCGCATCCGCGTGACGGGCGACGCTCCGCTGCCCATTGGCTCGTTTGACGACCTCGTGAGCCGCTACGAGCTGGCGCCACGGCTGCGGCGGAACCTGGCGAAGATGGCGTTCGAGGTCCCGACGCCGATCCAGTCCGAGGCCATCCCCATGCTGCTCGAGGAGCACGACGTGCTCGCGTGCGCGCCGACGGGCTCGGGCAAGACGCTCGCGTTTGTGGCGCCCATTGTGCAGGCACTGGCCACAGCGAAGGCCACGGCGAAGGCCACGGCGAAGGCCACGGCCAAGGCCGCGGCGGCGCCTGCCGGCAAGCGCGGCCCGCGCGCGCTCATCGTGTCGCCCACGCGCGAGCTGGCGCAGCAGATCTACGAGGTTGCCGCCGAGCTCAGCCAGGGCCTTGGCGTGTCGGCGGCCATTCTGAACAAGAAGCAGCTCGCGAAGCTGCGCAACTCGGCGCCGAGCGAGAACAAGAACATGGACCTCGTCGTGTCGACGCCGCTGCGGCTCATTGAGGGCCAGAAGGAGGGCCTTTACGACCTGGCCAGCGTGCAGTGGCTCATACTTGACGAGGCGGACCGGCTTCTCGGTGACGGGTTCGTCGAGCAAACGGACGAGATCATTGCGCAGTGCACGAACAACCGGCTTGTGAAGGCCATTTTCAGCGCGACGATGCCCATGCCCGTCGAGGATCTTGCGCGCAGCGTCATGACCACGCAGCCCTGCCGCGTGTTTGTCGGGCACAAGGAAGGCGCGGCCGAGTCTGTTGCGCAGGAGCTGCTCTACTGCGGCTCGGAGGCCGGCAAGCTCACGGCCATTCGCCAGATGCTGGCCGGCGGCGAAGTCGTGCCGCCCATCCTTGTGTTTGTGCAGAGCATCCAGCGCGCGAAGGCGCTGTTCCACGAGCTGCTCTACGACAAGGTGAATGTCGACGCCATCCACTCGGAGATGTCGCAGACGCAGCGCGACCGCGTCGTGGCCCAGTTCAAGCAAGGTGACATCTGGGTGCTTATTTGCACGGACGTGCTTGCGCGCGGCATAGACTTCCACGGCGTGAACCTCGTCATCAACTACGACGTGCCGCTCACGGCGCAGTCGTACGTGCACCGCATCGGCCGCACGGGCCGCGCCGGCCGCGAGGGCCGCGCTATCACGTTCTACGCGAACCAGGACACGCAGGTCATGCGGCCAATTGTGAACGTCATGCGCCAGAGCGGCTGCCAGGTCAGCGACTGGCTCATTGCCGCGACGGCGTCGGGCCACAAGCACCGCAAGCGCGTGAAGCCCGCCAGCCGCGCCGAGATCTCGACCGTGCCAAAGATAGAGAAGCGCCGGCGAAAGCAGCGGCAGGAAATGATCGAGGCGTCGAAGCGGCGCCGCGACAAGGCCGAACGTGCCGCGTGAGCTCGGTATTACTCGGTATTACTCGGTATTACTCGGTATTATTTGTACATATGTATTCTCTAATAAGCCCCCACCGGCGCCGCCGCCGCGTCGTCGTGGAGGGGAGGAGGCGCAGCTGCGCCCGGCGGCCTTAAAATTAATAGCATACGGGACTTACAATAAAGCGGTAAACTGTAAATTAATAGCGCGCAGCTCGAAGCGGGCCATGAAGATCGGCGCCGCTTGCACATGATTGCCAGCCTTACTGCGGGCTTATTACTCGGCGGTACGCGATTCCCACGCACGCGCCGCTGGCACATGCCCTCGTGGGGTGGTGGTGGTGGTGGCCCTCCCAAACCCTGCACAAACCGCGCCTGCATCTACCCTGCCACGCGGCCCACGTGGGGCGGCGAATTTGGTTAAGTGGCCGAGAATAAATCCCGAGCTCCGCAGGTCGCAATTGCGTATCCTATATATATATATGTAGTACATGGCGATGCCCGTCGTCGGGATCGTGTTAAATCTGGCGCGCACCAGGCGCGCCAGGCCGACACGCGCCCCTTCCCCGGCGCGTTTCGTCAGTAGTACAGTACAGCGTTCTACTCGGAAGCGGCGCCCGAGCCCTTCTTAGCATCGCCGGCCCCAGCATTCTTAGCGTCGCCAGCCTTCTTAGCGTCGCCAGCATTCTTAGCGTCGCCAGCCTTCTTAGCATCGCCAGCCTTCTTAGCGTCGCCAGCATTCTTAGCGTCGCCAGCATCGCCCTTATTAGTTACGCCTTGCGCAACCGCCACGTCCGTGTTCGGAGACAGGTGGAACGGCTTACGGTACTGCGCGGTGATATCGTACATTGCGCGGATGATGTCCAGAGATGCAGTTAGGTTTGTTTCCGGCGAGATCTCGCCGATGCTGTCGAACTTGCTCTGCTCGCGCGAGTGCGCCTCGGTCACCTCCTCCGTGCGCGCGTACTCGTCGAGCGTGACCTGGTCGCACGTCCCTAGCAAGCCGTCCTCGCACTGGTCTGCCGGCAGCTCCTTGCTCGGAAAGCAGTATACGTGCGCCGTGCTCTTGAATTTAGACAAGAACTTCTCGCAGCTCTGCTTGAACTCCCACAGCCGCACGTGGAAGTTGAACTGCCACTGCCCGAAGCGCGGCTTGTTCCAGGCCTTGTACTCCTTGCGCAGCATGGCCTTCTCGTTCAGCGGAATGAGCGCCGAGTAGCCCTCGAACAGCGAGCGCCGCAGCCGGAACAACTCGTTCACGCGGTAGAGATGCTTGTTTTTGCACGACACGAGCTTGCGCGCCGGGTTCGAGCGCGCAAGACCCGTGATGTCAATGTACGCGCCCGTGTCGACGTCGATGAACCGCGCGTCAATCACGTTCTTGCCGTTGCCGCGCGTGCGCTGCACGTAGTAGGGCCCGACGTCAATAAGGTACTTGCGGAAGCCTTCTTTGCGGTTCTGCACAATCAGCGTCCGGTTGAAGTCGCGGGCCAGCCGGTCAAGCTCCATTGCCGGCACCTGCACGTCGTGGTCCGCGTCCCACGGCATGGCCATGCCGTTCCACAGGTGTCCGAGCAACGAGCCGTGCGCATACCAGTACGTGATCTGCATCTGCTCGGCAAACTGCTGCCACGTGCGGGCAAGCATGTGCACGGCGGCCGTGTGGTCCTCGTGCGACAGAATGCCGCGGAAGAACCGCCAGTCGTAGTGCACGCCGTAGCCGACGGGGTCGTCGCGGATCCACACCTCCTCAAAATACTTGCCCGACTGGTCCACAGCCTCGAGCGCGCGCTTCACCGTCAGCGCGTGGTCCTCGCGCGTGTCGTCGGCATGCTTCACGAGCTGGTCCGGGTCCCACGTAAACAGTTTTTCGGGCACCGTCGGGAACACCGTGTCGACAAGACTCTGGTTTGCCTCGCCAAGCACGGGGTTCAGCGCTGGCCCCGTCGCGTAGTATTCGGTCGGGTTCGTGTGCCCGTACTGGCGGTGCCGCAGCTGCTTCTTTGCGTGCTCAACCCGAAACTCACGCGCAGGCGTCGTGCGCAGGTTCTTGCTAGACGGGTCGTCAAGCGCCACGACGCGGAACGGCGACGGCAGGTACCACTTGCAGTAGAGCCGCGCAATCATGGCTTGCTCCTGTGGCGACGCGTGCTTCAGGTACGGCATCGTCGGCCGCTGGTTGAAGCCGATAGTGCGCAGGTATGGATACAGCTTCGAGTCGAGGTCGCCGCGGTCGTACAGCTTTGTTTTGTCCAGATCCAGCCAGTCGGACCAGTCGAATTCGTGGCGGCCCGCCTCGAGATCAGTAATTAGCGGACCGACGTCGACCATCTCGTCCCACGCCTCGTCCAAGTCGTCCGTACTTGTGAACCCCATGGTCGTACGCGCCGCGTCGGCCGCGTTCTTGGCGCCGTCCACAATGCGCAACGACAGCTCCGAATCAATGCCGGTATAAAGTCCCATGCAAAGCAGGATGACTGCCAGCGCCAGCAGTAGCCGCATGACCAGCCGGCGGAACATCATCGCGAGTGACTAGTGCACAAGATCGAGCCTCGGGTTTAACACAGTCTGTCTCCTCTTTCTCTTCGGATGGCGGCGGCCCGCTAGCGCCCACGCCCGTACTCTCGGCAAGGCAAGGGGTAAGGCAAGGGGCAGTGAAAACACGGATCTCGCGGAGGAGACGCATGTGGGGGTTAGGTTCTCACGTGCATGGATGACTACAGCGGAACGTCGCAGGAGCCATCCTCAATTGCAACGCGCGCAATTGGTCGCAGCAAGGCGGACCCTGCTCGCACCCCGCATGTGCCGTTTATCGGGGGACGTACGCGTCCGAGCGGCTAGCATTCGATCTCGTGTCTCGTTATCGGCCCTTTGGATGCCCTTGGGGTTCTTGGCAGGCATCTGGCTTTTTTTCTTATCCGTGCGCTCGCGCCTCGGCGCCGAAGTATCACATGGTCAGCTGTTCTACACGATAGACATAGTTTACGAATATATATGTAAGGATAAGAAGCGGGGCTTAAACCATTTGCAAACAAAGCCTCATAGTCTCTCATAGTACTCTCATAGTATACGTCACCTAGCGCAAACCGAGCCAGTCTAGTCCTGGCTATCTAGTCAAAATAGCCGCCTGGACGACGCGGCCCGGCTTTAGCGCCCTGCCGCGCCTGCGCGTTTCGTAAGTGCAGGAGCCGCATCGGCGAAACTGGTTTAGGGCAAGGACGTTCCAAGATCCAGATAAGCTCAGCCTCTTTGAGATGCAATCTGAGATGCAGTCTGGGTATGCACTGCAGTGACGCACGTTATTGAACGCTGCATGCGGGGGTGCACGTACGCGACTTACTCTAGTGCCCTACCGCCGAGGACACCACCGTTGCCGGCCCCTACCAAGCATGCCTTGAGCGTGCTTCGCCGAGCAGTATATATATGAAACAACGAGACGAGTCTATAACAGTCGTCAACATTAAAGGAAAAGGAATTAACGTTACGTTGCATAAATCATTCGTCGCTACTGATCGATTTGTCGCGGCTTACCTCGCTAACCGAGGTTAGCCCGCGCGCGAGCTTAAGCGCGTCTTTAGTTAACAAACGCGCGGTTCCGGACCCACTGCGTCAGCATCTGCGACGCCTGCTTCCCCTTGTCGTGCGGAACCATGTGTCCAGCAGCATAGACCTTCAACCACGTCAAATGCCCGGCCGTCTTCGACTCGCCGGCCGGCTTGCCGTCGACGTGCCACGTCTTGACATGCTTGTCGTTGAACTCAGCATGGTCAGGGTAGGGAAGCCGCTCCAGGAAGCGGTAGACGCCCGGCCACGAACAGATCCAGTCGTAGGCGCCGTCGTAGACAAGAACATCAATGCCGGCCTCGAGCATGGCAACAACGTCCGGCGCCTCATTCTTCGGGCCGTCATCGGCTAGGAAGAACTCAAACCCAACCTCCTGCGAGCAGCCCGTAAAGTCATCAATGTCCGAGCCAACCGACTCAATGACCTCAGGCCTGCGCATGAAGTCATCGATGTAGGCCACCTCGGGGTAGCAGTTATCGCCGCATACGTCGCTGATGTCGTAGACATTGCGGCCTGTCTCGAAGTACGGCTCGTCGAGCTGCGAGCAGTAGAGCTGCGCGGCGGAGCACACAAGGTACGCGTAGCCCGACTGGTAGCACGCCTGCATGAGGGCCTCGCAGCGCGGAACCTTCGTCCACAGAGCCTTGCACGTCTTCTCCTCGAGCACGGCGGGGTATCCGCCGTCGCCGCAGGCCATGGCCACGCTCGAGAATACCTGGTTCGCCGGGTCCGTGATGGGGTTGCCAATGAGCGCCGACGTGAGGTTGAACGAACGCTCAGGGTGGTTCAGAATCGCCCTGCCAATCGCAGGCAGGTACTTGCCGGCGTAGCTCTCGCCCGAGATGTGGAAAGGTTGCTTCGAGTACTGCGGCAGAGCATCGAAAAGCACTTCCAAAAACGCGTACACGTCCTCGCCCGCCATGTGCGAGTCCGACACGCGGTGGCTGCTGTACGAATAGCCCACGTTGACGGGCTGGTCCAGGAAAATGACGGTGGCCTCGTTGTTCCACGCGTAGGGGTTCGGCGTCGTCGTGAGGTTTGCGTTAATGAGGCCCGGGCCAAGCTCGAAGAATTCGCCCGTCGCCGACGAGCACCCGGGCCCGCCATTCAGCCACAACACGACAGGGTCCTCCTTCGGGTTGCTGCGCGACTCATACAGCCAGAAGAAGAAGTGCTTGTCCTCGTCGAGAATGTCGATGTAACCCGAGTACTGCTGCACCGTGTCAATGCCCAGCTTGCCGGGATCCTTGAGCCGCAGCTCGTAATTCGGGAATGCCGCGTGCCGGTGCACCGTGTGGGCGCCGAACTTGCGGTTGATCTTCTTAGGCGGCGGGCGCGAGTTCACGGGCGAGTTCGGCGGCTGCAGCTTCGCCAGGACCTTCTTAGGGTTTGTGAGCCAGGCCTCATTCCAGGCCTCCTCGACCATTGCCTGCGTCTCGATTGGCAAGTTTGCGTGCGCGTCAAGGCCGAGAGCCTTGTGCGCGAGCGAGAATCCAGACACCGAGCCCGCGTGGAGCTCGTCGCCTACCACGGCCTGCTCGCGGCCAGCGGCGGCGGTTGCGGCTGCAACAAGGGTGGATAATAATGTCGTTCTCATAATTTCCCGATTGAGTGACAGCGACGCTTTGTTCGAATGCCGATGTCGTCAGTACTGCCTGGGAGGCGCTCGGCGTCTCACTTATAGGCACACCCGGCAAGGCAAGGGTTGAGTACCCAAGTGACCGGCGGCTCTGCCTTATCGCCGCCATTACCACATGCATAAGCGCCGCGCCAATGCCCTGCGCGGACGGCGTCGCTAACTTAGGCGCTGCTGAGGAGTCCTCAACATCAGGTGCTGCACCTGGGGCGCCACTACGCCGGTAACTCACTTGCTCATTGGTGCATGTAACGGTCCCGGAGTCGGAGAGCTTGATCCTTCGCGAGCAAGCTTAAACTTGTCGGCCCATAGTATCCGAATGCAGCATTCTTTGAGACAGGAGCTCTGCGCGAGCAGTTCAGCATGGTCCTTAGTGTGCATTTGACGCACTGAAATTGCCGTCATAGTACTCATTGAGGGGAGTCTAATGCAGTCATACAGAGCGCAATTGGGCTTCATTTATGCGTGGTATACGACTCTAGTACGATTTTAGCAGCACGGCAGTGCTTCGCGTCTCGCATGCCCACCTGATTGACATAACAATGTGCGCGCGACGGGTCGTGAGAAAAAACTACGTCGTTGCTATATCATGGCCACATGCTCATGTAGTGATCTTATTGTCAGCGTACAGAACGGTATCGTTCGCGCGTTACTACAGCGTATGGACTGCCCACAATTCTAACGCTAACGGCGGCACGGTCTCTTACGGTCGCCGTGCGCAGGGTGGTGGGTGCGTCAGCAGGCGGCAGTGTCCGCGCTCAAAGTTCGAGACGGGAGTGTTCTGCAGCCTAATTGCCCAAATATGAAAAGAGCCGCGTCTCTGCAAGTCGTGACTGCGTGCATGCTCGGCGACATGGCATTTCGGCGTGTTTATGGCGCTCATTATAGGGGCACTACTAAATATGGAGAACCTAGGCTATAACTTTGTAACGCGTCAACAGCCCCGACAGCAAACACTCAGGATGTGACGCTGCGTCAATTTAGGCGCAGCAGGGATAGCGACGCGCCTTGCATGCCGGCCGGTCGCCTGCTGGCGCGACGACTGGATTTTGTGGACGTAGGCGGATCTCGTGACCCGTGACCGCCCCAACGGCCACTCACCTAATCTTTCAGCACCGGCTCAAACTTACCCGTACAAAACAAAAACCCCCAAATATGCTTTTCCGTACGCAGCTTAGCCGGGCCGTTCGTCCCCTTGCGCAGGTGCCCCGTCGGTTTGCGTCGTCTGTGACGGTGCGCGATGCCATCAACGAGGGTCTTGCCGAGGAGATGGAGCGCAACGAGAAGATGTTCCTCATGGGCGAGGAGGTCGGCCAGTACCAGGGCGCGTACAAGGTTACGCGTGGTCTGCTCGACCGCTTCGGCCCCAACCGTGTCGTCGACACGCCTATCTCGGAGATGGGCTTCACGGGCCTGTGTGTTGGTGCGGCGATGGGCGGTCTCGTGCCCGTGTGCGAGTTCATGACGTTCAACTTCGCGATGCAGTCGATCGACCAGATCCTGAACTCCGCCGCGAAGACGCACTACATGTCGGGCGGCTCGACGGCCCCCATCAATGTTGTGTTCCGCGGTCCCAATGGCGCTGCCGCGTCCGTGGCCGCGCAGCACTCGCAGGACTACACGTCGTGGTACGGTGCCATCCCCGGTCTGAAGGTGCTCGTGCCCTGGAGCTCCGAGGACGCGAAGGGTCTCATGAAGGCGGCGTGCCGCGACCCGAACCCGACGGTCATTCTGGAGAACGAGATGCTCTACGGCGACAGCTTTGAGGTCAGCGACGACTTCCACAAGCCGGACTTCGTGACGCCGATCGGCAAGGCTAAGATCGAGCGCGAGGGCAAGGACGTGACCATTGTGACTTACTCGCGCAACGTCGGCCTGTCGCTGCAGGCGGCTGAGGAGCTGAAGAAGGAGATTGGCGTCGACGTCGAGGTGATCAACCTGCGCACGATCAAGCCCATCGATCTGGAGACTATTGTGGAGTCCGTGAAGAAGACCGGCCGCGCCGTGTCCGTGGACTCGTCGTTCCCGGCGTTCGGCTTCGGCAGCGAGCTGTGCGGTCTGCTCATGGAGTCTGAGGCGTTCGACTACCTGGACAGCCCCGTCGTGCGTGTCACTGGTGCTGACGTGCCGACCCCATATGCGCGCCCGCTCGAGGCAATGGCATTCCCCGAGGTGCCCATCATCAAGAAGGCCGTGAAGCAGGCTCTTTACATCGAATAAACTTGTTTCTAGATGCTGGTTGCGACCGCAGTCACGGGCCCTGCATTTGCAAATAATAACTTAGATACTCTGCAGGCCGTCTGCGGAAGCTCTGCCAAAAAAAAAGAACATACACAATCTTAAACATTTTCTCAATCTGTAAAGTTACATCTGTCTCACCTCCAAGCTCCCTATTAATTGCTTGGCTTTGTGTTTGTTTCCCTTTCAGAGACTACCGCTTCTATTTCATAACGTTTAGTTTCACATAAACCGCTTGTTCCGCCATGCCTTCGTCGGTAATGACTGCAGCTTCTCCATCGTGCTTCGCAGGTACGTGCTGAAGAGGATGATGCCCGTACAGATGCAAATGATGTTCATCACGTAGTAGCCATCATGGTCTACATGGCACACGCCACCGTCAGCCTTGCACACGTCCTTCAGCGTCATCGAATTACAGTCGCGGCCCGTTGTCGAGCACGTTGCCTTTGTGAACCAATCGACGCCGGCCAGCACGACGACGCGCGGCCACTGGCCGCCGAGGTTGCTCAGCGTGTTCAGCACCGTCATGTACGTGCCGCCGATATCCGGGTCGGCAATGCGCGTGTGGAAGGCGGTGAGGGAGACGAACTGCACCGTGGACAGGAAGGACCCGATGACGTGCACGAGCGTGACGTAGGCGAGGAACGACGTCGTGAGGTGTGTTTTCGGGAAGTAGTAGACCTGCGACATGGATATACAGGCAAACAGGAGGCGGCCGACGTAGGCCCAGAGCCAGGGCCGCAGCGGCCTCGGGCCAGACGACCATTTAGCGGCGTAGTAGCCGAAGATGATCTCGAACGGGAAATCTATGAGCACCACCAGCGCGAGGTCCTCCTTCGACAAGCCCTTCTCCAGCAGCTTCAGGTTCGTCACGGCCTCGGCCGCCTGGAACGCGATCTTGGCCACGAGGTGCACCGTTACGAGCGAGCGCATATTGGGCAGCTTCAGCACGCTGTGCATGGTGCGGTAAATGCCGACAACCGACTCTTCGTGCTCTTCGTCGGCGGAGTCGTGCTGGCCGCCGAACATGACCTGCAGCGTCACGACGAAGTACACGAGCGCGCACCACAGTAGGTAGCCCTGCAGCGTGACAAGGCCGCGCGTCGGATCCGGCACGCTGCGCACATACTTGTTAGCGAACTCGGGCGAGCTCAGAGCAAGAAACACGGTAAAGCTCGTGAAGTAGCCCGTGTTCATGCCGATGGTCTGCGCCGTGCTCGCGTACGAAAGGGCGTCGTGGCTGAGCAGCGTGAGGGCCCAGCCGTCGACAGCAATGTCCTGCGTGGCCGACCCGAACACCAGCGTGCCGAACATGAACGTCAGCGTCGCGAGCTTCGTCGCGGCGTGCTCCATAAGGTCCGTTACGCACCAGCTAAGAATGAGCAGCACGAGCGTACTGAACAGCTGGATCGGCACGATCCAGGACCGCCGGCGGCCGAACTCGCGCCAGAAGTACCCGTCCACGAACGGGCTCCACAGCAGCTTCAGGCTGTACGGGTACGACGCAAACGTGAACAGGCCGACCTGGCTGTACGAGAGGCGCTCCTTCAGAAAAAACGGGATGCTACCGAAGGCGAGCCCGACGGGAATGCCCTGCACAAAGTACAGCAGCGTAAGAAAGTAGAAGTTGCGGCGGTCGCGGCGGCTCAGCGAGCTCAGCGACAGCGACGCTTGGCCCGAGTCGACCTGACGCTCGACCTCCGCCACGGGCAATTGCGGCGCAGCGCCGCCCTCGCGGAACCGCTGCATCTCCACGGACTCCTCTGCTAGCCTCATCAGCGCGCACGTCTAGCCCGCAAAAAAAACCCAAATCCGAGACGGCTGTCGACAGAGACCCGCCAGGGCGCTGCTGCGTCTCTCTGCCTCGCGACGTCACGGGGCAAGGGTTGTCCAACGCTGGCTGAGAAATTCGGGGGGTCCTTTAGCAGCGCGGCGCGCGCGGGGACGAGACGAGCTCGCCGCTTTCGCATTATGCATAAGGTTCGTTCTATATATTACTAGAGTTATATACTTGCGCGTGAAACCTGGTGCCGCCGCGTGGCAATATGACAACAAGCACGCGCGGCGGTTGCGCCTGGCAGCTCTCATGCCGCCGCCGCGTCTACGCGCGCGCGCCTGCCGCGCCGGCCGCTCTACGGCTGCAGGCGCGCCTATAGAGTTGCCCGGTCGTCCACAGTAAACTGCTCTGAGGGTTGTGCCGGCGTCTGCGCTGGCGTTTGCGCCGGCACGGCAAGCTTATGCTGCGGGAACTCGGGGCGCTGCGCGTTCACGCCGAACAGCCAGCCCCAGCTCGCGCGCTCGCCGACGAAGTACACGACAAACGCCTCGGCAAGCCCGAACGCGAGGCCCGAAAGGTTCTCGCCAAACGAGTGGAAGTACGTCGCCGTGAAGAACAGCATGACACCCCACACGGCCAGCAGCAGCAGCGGGCCGCGCGTGCTCCACCGCAGCGGGCCGCGCGACCACACATCGGGCAAAATCTCCATCCACAGCACGATGCTCGAGTGGACAAGCAGGAAAACGTGCCCGCTCGGGTCGTGCCCGCCGTCCCACAGGCCGCCCAGCTTCTTGCACACCCAGCTCGTCTTCAGCTCGGCCGGCGGCGGCACGGGCAGCAGCGCGCCGCCGGGTCCAGGCGGCTCGACATCGGGCAGCTCAATAGCGCAGCTGCCACCCGTGAGCATGAAGATGCGGTCCATGAGCGGCGGCCCGAAGAACCACTGCGCAAACAGCGCCCACCACAGCGTCGCCGCCGCGTACCGCGCCACAACGTGGTACGCGGCAGGCCGCTTCAGCGAATGCGGTGGCGTGTTTCGCCGGCCTATGTAGGACCCCCAAAATACAAGCGTGAACCAGAACCAGCCGCGCTTCACGAGCGCCTGGTTCAGAATGTTAGACTTGCGCGCAAAGTAGTGTTCGTTGTGCGCGCCGAGCGCTGTGTGCGCAGCATAGCTGCCAGCAACAACAATTGCTACGTATAGACTAATCACGGCCAGTTGTGCCGACCGCGGCGCCTGATGGATCTCCGACATCGTGCCACGAGCAGTTGCTTGCTCACTTAGTTTGTGGTCGAGGGTGGTGTGTGGCACACGCACCACGACCCCCCCATACAATGGCAGCGGTGGCACGTGCCCAGCCCAGCCCAGCCTTTGGGGGTGGGGGGGTTAGAAAGGAAGCCTTTTGTGGAGTAAGGCGTATCATGGAGCTGTTCCTGGGGAGAAACCTCATGACTCAGCAGTACTGATCTCGCGAGCGTGAACTTCAGGTCCTACTAAACGGTACCGTCCGCGTCGCAGACACAAAGGCCCACCGCTCAAGATGGACTTTATCAGCGACGACGGTGGTGCAAGACTCGGGTTCGACGAGACAGATGATGTCATTGCGAACGAGGAGTTCAGCTCGTGGCTCAACACGCAGCTCCCCGGCGTCTCGCAGGGCCCCGTGCCGCCGCCGCAGCCGTCGCCGCAGGCGCGTATGTCTGCGGCTCCCTTGAACCCGCAGCACGCGCCGGGACCCTCGTCGCTGCCGGGCAGCAACATGGCAATGAGCCAGACGCGTAAACAGTCGCCCGCGCCGCAGATCTCGCCTAAGACGCAGTCGGGCACGCCGAACCCTTACAACGCTTGGAAAACCAGCGCGAACCCGCCGTCAGCCTCGGGGGCTGCGCGTCAATCGCCACTAAATGGCGGTCCCGGCTTTGACGGGTCGCTGCACGGCCGCACGCCGTCCGTTGCCGCAGAGATGTCGCGGTACATGGCCCAGATGCCGAGCCAGCGCATGATGCAGCAGGGTCCACAGGCCGGCCCGCAGCCAGGACTTGGTATGCCGCCAGGCATGCAGAACGCGCCGTCCCAGGGACCAGGTGGCGGAGGCATAAACGGTATGGACGGCATGGGCATACCGCGCGAAATCCCCAGCCGTCAAGGCGCACCAATGGGCATGCCACACGGCATGCCTCAAATGAACGGGCCTATGGGTCAGGCCTCTAATATTCCGCAAGGGATGCAGGCGCGGAGCGGGTCCGTGGCGTCGCGTATGCACCCGAGCATGTCGCCGGCACCGCAGCATCGTGCAAGCATGATGGGCTCGGCCGGCATGCCTCAGGGTATGCCCGTGCCGCCGGGAACTCCCGGTGGGCCCCAACCAACGAAGATGGGTCCACAAGGTCTGCAGGGGCCGCAGGGCATGCCCAATGCTGGACCCATGGGCGCAATGCCGCCTAACCAGCCACACATGTATGCATCCCCAGCAATGCCTGGGCAGATGCTGAACGGAAGCTTGCAGGACGGACCGATGCCATACGGCCCCGGTATGCAGCCGGGCCACGGGCAGGGATCGCCAGCCATGGGAGAGGCGGTCATGTCTCCACGTATGGGGCCACAGATGCCGCCCAGCATGTTCGGGGCTGGACCCCAGGCTCGCATGTCTGTACCAGGCCCTTCGGGGCCCGGGCCAGTTGGTCCGGGCGCTGCAAACGCGGCAGCCCGAAGAGGCAAGAGACGTACGACGTCAATGGCGTCGAATGGCGGCGGACCCGGCGTGGGGACGGGCACGGCGCAATCACCGATTAGCGTGGCTCAATCGCCACGGCCAACGCCCACGCCAAATGCCAACTTCTCACCGGGTGTCATGGGTCCGCAAATGACACAGGGCCACCCTCACTCGCGACCAATGTCAAGGCCCGGGTCGCGCATGGGAGCGCAGCAGAGCCCGAAGCCGCAGATGGCCCCGAGCCAATTCCCGACTCCGCAAATGCAGATGCAGCAGCACCCAGGCCAACCAGGCTCGGCAGGTCAAGTAATGATGCAGGGACCAAACCTCATGGGTCGCGGCGCAGGTCCTGCGCCATCCGTCATGCCGCAGCAGGCTATGCCCGGGATGCAGGGCCCGCCGCCGCCTGGAGCACCGCGCACGGGTAGCAGCACCAGTTTGCACGTTTATTCTATGCCGAACGAGGTGGTGCGGCTCGCCCTTATCTCCCTCTCCCTATACACCCAAGTGCACAAATTCGGTCCGCAGAGTATCGCCATGAAGGAGATCGTGCGCAGAATCGACTCGTTTCCGTCGTTGGAGCAGCGCCGCATGGTGGAGAAATTCGAGATCTCTCGTGGCGGCTCCGTGTCAGAGCTCGCGAGGCTGCCTATTTCGCGCGTGCTACCGCCGATTTTTTGGCGTACGATCGCTGAGTGCTACAGCCAGCTAGGGATCGCTCCGATCCCGCAAAGCGTGTCTCTAGGAGCGAATGGGCCGCAAGTCCCTCTATTTCCTCTGTTCCAGGCGGTGCAAGCCCTCGGAGGATACATCGATACGACTCTGACTGGCCGTTGGCCGGTCGTTTTGCGCATGCTCGATCTGCCGCCCCAGGGGTCGCTGTCTCCGATCGAGATCATATGGGTGTACGCAACAGCTTTGCTTCCCTTCGAGGTGTACGCCTCGCAACATGAGATAGCGCGTCGTCAGCTCGTCTCACAACTCGGGCCACCGCGTACATCTGCGGCAGCCACCGGCGCTGCCACGGCCCAAGCAGGACCCGCTCTCACGGCGCTGCAGGGGCAGAGACCAGGCACGCCGGGGTCTGGCCCCAATGGCCCGGGCCTAGGCGTTGGCGAGGCCACGGGTCCCATGGGCGCTGGCGCGGACATGAGGACTCAGGCGCAGCGCTCGGCGACGGCTCAACGCATGCGCGCCCCACCGACCCAGCAAGCGCCAACCATATCTCAAACACAGGTCAGAGCCCCGCAACGTCGTCCTCCGCCGGGCATGGCTCAGCCGGGAATGATCCCGGCGACTCAAGCGGCCATGCAGCGTGACGCGCTAGCCGCGCAGCGCGCTCATATGGGTGTCCCAGGAGACCAAGTTGGTGCCTTTGGACCGGCAGGCCCTGGCACAGCGCCTCCAGGAGCAGGGCCTCATATGGCAGGAGGTGATCTTGCGGCCCGTGCAGCGAGTGTGGCTGGTATGCCGAAGCCAATGATGAACGGTAACGTGCAGGGAATGGCGCGGGGCCCTTATATGGATCCCGCGGTTTCAGGCCCTGGAGGTCCAATGCACAACAGGCGTCCGCAAGTACCGGGCGGTGTCGTCATGCCGGGGCCAGTGCCAGGGCCCTCGATGGGCCAACCAAATGGCCCGGAAGCGGCTGCGTCAATTGCGAACCGGCATATTCCTGGAGACATGCAGGCTTCGATGCAACCTAACTCAGCAGTCACGGCTATGCAGCAAAGAATGCTTTCTGATAGCATCCATGCCGGTACGCGCCCGCCTACTGCCGGTGGTATTGACGCTAACGCAGCCGCGAAACGAGCTGTGCTTGCCGATGAAGAGGGGCGAAAGCGGTCCCGCATTGGTGGCCCGCGGCTCGCAGAGCAGCTCCGGCGTGAATCGCAGGGGAAAAACACTTTTGGTGTCCTGTCGGAACACGGCCAGTACTTACTTCAGCGCCGTCACTCCTCCACCCATGGTGGCCGCAATGTGCGCCTCTTGTCGGCGCTCGGTAACGAGATTGAGAATTGGCGCCCGGACGTGGCCTTCCCGCTGGATCTGGGTATTGTTGACCTGCACGCCGTGACACGCAGCCTGGCCAGCCAGCACCCCGCCGAGGTTCGTCAGACGCTGGACAAGCTCATCGTCGTCAGTGCGAATCCTCGAGTCCACGAGTCATTGCAGCACTGTCCACGCTTGCTTGCTAATCTTTGCAAGCTAGTCATGAACATGATTGACCAGCTTCTCGCACCCGCAAGTGAGAGGAAAATTCTGCACCCTGCGATCAGTAGTTCGGAAGTTGAGGTTGTTGAGGATGATGCTAAACTGCTTGCCCGTGGGTCGAAGGGGCTCGTGGCGATGAACGACGCTCTGCAAAAGTACAAGCGTGATGTTGAGGGAGAGGTCGTTATTGAAGTTGACTCGCAGACAGGCGCTGAAACGGGAAAGCGCTTCTCGCGCGGCTCTGCTCACGAGTCCGGTGCGGATGCGCATCACTCTGAGTTCCCCTCAAGTAAGCCCTCCGAATCGGCTCCGCGTCCTTCTACCACTTCCGCGGAGTCTAGTGTAGAAGAACCAGATCGTGTTCAAACCCAGACTGATGACGAACAGGACAAGCCGTTCTGCTACCCTAGTTACGGTACGAGGTATCAGCGCGTCGAGTCTGAAATTTGCACTTTGGAGAAGCCTCCTGAGGAGATGAGTGGATTCTTAATGACGTCCCTTTGTGACAGACTAGTTCTCGCTACGTGCGTGCTGCGAAATTTGTCTTTTTCTGAGACGAATAGGCCAGTCATTGCGCGAAAGCCTGAGTTCCTGCAGCTGCTATGGCGCGTGCTCGAGGTTTTGGGAACACATGAGAAGCTGTTGGACTCAGAGCTGCGCACCTTGGATTTATGCAAGGATTTACTGACCGTGCTGGGCAATGTCGCTTTGTATATCCAGCTACCGAATTCGCGAGACACACTTAAGCTCATGCTCTTCCTGCTCAGCTTTGCCCCAGTCGAGTCGCCATTTACAGAGAACGGTGAGCTCAAGCTTATGGACTACGATATCGATGTTCATCGGTATCTTCCCAACGCTATCGACGTCTTCGCCAAGATCGCCCCACGCGAAACTCCTAACCGACGACTAGTGGAAGAGGTGCTTCTGGGAACGAGCGAAGACCCGGGCTACAAGAATTTGATTGGCAGGTGGCTCAAGGCCCAGGGCAGATCTGAACTTTATCCAGCCGAACTCCTTTCCCGCATGTTTGCGCTGTCAATCGCTATGATGCCCTTCACGCACTTCCGCCCGCCGTCGCGCGATATCGACACTCGCCAACCCTATCTACTGCAAGCTACTATGGCTGCTGAGCTGCTGGTCAATATGATCCCGGACGATGAAGACGACCACGGCGTTAATATCGCGCTCAGCTGGCTGGAAAGTGTGGAGCACTTCGGCGCTCGCATGGTGCGCACGTTGAACTTCATGGGCATGGTTGTTGTAAACCAGCCCGAAGTCAATGGAGAGTACATGCGTCCATTCGCGAAGATCACGCAGCGGGGAGTTAATGTGGTACAGCGCCTCTTCAAAAAGGCAAAGCGGTCCTCCGAATTCAACGGATCGGGAATTGTTCCAACCATTGAGCATCTGCTTGGCGGTCTCATGGCGGCGAAAATGGACAAGGTTGTGGTGAAGCATCTGAATGCGCTTTATGACGAAAGCACGCAATTGCAGAAAGAGTCTGAGGAGCCGCAAACCAAACCAGCTGCGCCCGCTGTGAAGAATTGAAGACAGAAATGATGATGATAGAAATTAATGCCCACAAAGAAGGAGAACGGACTTTATTATCTGGTACCTACAGCAGTGTATTATAATGCCCAAAAAGAACCCGCTGTTATTAACAGCATTAATATTAATTAAGTACTAACTGCTGAAGAAACCTTACAGAGTCTTGGCCGCCGCGCACAGCGCACGCGAAACCGTTGTAACGAGCAAAATAAATACGAAAGCAACATTCACGACGAGCTTAAGGTCGGTAAACACAGCTGCTGGTGACTCAAGCTGATGACGCCCTTTGGTATGTTTCCGTCAAGAATCGGTGAAGCTTCCCGCCGTTTTCCGGACCCAGTATATTTTCTAAATCTAGCCGCGGGAGCTCGCATAACTCCGTAAAAGTGGCAACGCGCTTGGACAAAAGCATGGCATTTTGCGGTGTAACTCCAGGAAGGGCTTCGAGCATCCCTAATGCAACCGAGTCAAACAGGACAGTTTGGCCAGCCTTCGCACACTCTTCCGGGTCTGGATCTTCTTCAAATTCTTTGAGGTTCCTAAAAATGGACGCAGTATGCAACGGCGATGCGCTCCAGACCAATTTCAGTTTCGGGAACCGCAAAAGTAAAGTGGCGAGATTCTGCTGAATCTCACGCTGAACACCAGCCGACGTGCGTGAGCGTATGTCTTTAAAGGGTTCCATTGTGAAGTGGGATAGGCTATCGAATTCGATAAGCAGAATGGCAACCTTGTAGTGACGGAACATGGCCTCGCATTGCGAGTAGAGTCGACCGTCCCGAAAGCTGCCAATTAGATCTGTCACGCTTTTGCGTTCGACACACATCTTAGGAGTCAGAATGTAGTCCCCCACGAGCAGCGTAACCGGGACGATTTCCATCTTGGATTGGAAAATGAGGAACGGCAGTGCGGACCTAAATTCACGCACGTCTACCACGATCCGCTGTCTTTGTGAAGTGACAAAATTCCTTCTCGACCCCAGTACAGCTCTAGTGTTGCTCTCGGGGTCCTCATCCGCATCACGCAAGGTCATAGGCATGAGCCCTTTCTCGCGAATAAGCTTTGTGAAGGCCTCCTTTTCACGGCGCATGGCGTTAAGGTACTGAAGCTCCTCAACTGACCTTTGGTAGTACACAAAATGTAGATTGACCTTGTTGCCTCCTGCCGCATATCGCTCAACTTCACGTGTAAATGGAAGGTCAGGATCGTACATGACGACCTCGTCGGGCTCGAAGTTCATCAAAGAAGCCCGGCCGTTCTCATACGTAGTGAACATGAGACGCAACGGGTGCTCTTTGTAGGCGAATTCTAGCGTTTCTGAGCTGACGAGCAGCTCGGGTGCATTCTCGTCGTCGTTATTCTGCTGATCGCTTTGCTCAGTTTGCTCAGCATCGTCAGGCTCTTGCACATCTTGCTTAACACCACCCGAAAGCTTGCGTCTTTTTGACGCTGTATCCGGCCCGTCACCTGGGAACTCGGTTGGCGATGCCGACCTAGGCGTTGACGCTTCTGAAGCAGGCCGCTCGGGCGTTTGTGAAGCTACAGCTGAGCCGCCCCGCACGCGGCGTCTCCCAGGTCTGTTTTGCTGCTGGCTCTTGGCTTTCGCCTCGGCTCGCGCGCGAGCTGCCTCCTCCTCAGCACGTCTCAGCTCAGCCTCGAGGCGCCTTTCTTCGTCTTCGCGGCTGTCGACTCGCTCGTCCGGCTGAGCCAGGTATTCGCGAAGCTCTAGCATCGATCTTTGGGACCTAAACACGAGAAGCACGCGACGGTCCTCCTCAGTATCGCGCAGAAGAGCCCTTATATGTCTGAACTTGGCCGGCCAGGCGCCAATGACGGCAGCGTGCTTAGCCTCAGCATACAGGGCTTCGGCAGCAGGCTGGTCGGTCCACGGCTGAGACGTGTCACGGCGCGAGTAATCCAGGTGCTCCCAGAACGTGCGAGCGTCGAATCTCGTGAGCGTGTCCAGCAGTTGCTGAAGCGTGGACAGAGAGTTAGCGCTCTGACGCCCCTGGTGCGATATTTGGTGCCACACGCCCTCGAGAGCAACGCGAATACGTCTATGGAGGTCCGGCGCGCCAAGCAGTGCCTCGGCCGTAACTGCTGCGTCCGCCTGCACGCCGCCGCCGGCACCGACGGGGGCCAGGAAGTCAACATCCAGATGTGGCACGCGTCTCTTCACGTCGCTCAACACTGCCTGCATGAGCTCGGCTATGAGTGCTTGCATACGGCGTACGGGCTCGGGCTGCTCGACGATGACCTCGTCGACCTCGAGTTTGGGCATGGACTTGTCCACAATGACGTGGAACCGCGGCCATAGACTGATTGTGCGCACGGCCAGCACGCGCAGACGCAATGGTAGCGCAAAGCTGCCGCCAACTATGCGCTCTGGTGCGTCGCTCAGGGCTCGAATGAATGCAATGTTGTTGCTTTGGCGAAGCAGTTGTAGCACAAAGGCGGTCGGCGAGTGCTCGGTCACGCGCTCAGCGTGCGCGACGACAACGCCACTAACAGTGCGCGCATCGAGCACGCCCGTCAGCATGTCGACAACGGCAATGGGCGCTGTAATCGAGTAGGTGCCGCCCTGGCCGTATAGTCGCGCGCGCTTAGCGGCTGAGACGCCAAAGTCAATGACCTCTTCGCCGTTCGACCCGGACGAGTTCAGGTCCTCAGATCGCGAACCCAGAATGAGCACAAGCGCGCCTGGTGAGGCTTGGCGCACCTTCGCCAAAAAGAGCTGCAGCACCTCGCCGAGCCCCAAACCGCGGCCCAGGACCAACAGAAACTCAGACTCAAGCATGTCCTTCACAATTGCCCGCATATAGAGAGGTACGCCATTAAAGAGCTCGTCGGAATCGGCGTCAAAGTCCTTCAGAATCGTGGCCAGGGCTACGAGATCCGTAGGTGCGGGCTGCCGCGCGGGCGCAGGACTCGCACTTCGGGCGGCAGTTTCTGCCGATGTCCGGGCAGCCTCTTCGCGGGCAGAGTCTTCGCGGGCAGAGTCTTCCCAAGCAGCGCTGGCAGCTTCTTCGGTCTCGTTAACCACCTTATCACTTTCGTACACGCTCGACTGCACCGTTGCGCCGCTTGGCACGTCGTCGTCTACAAAAAGCGCATCTTCCTGTTTCGGGGTCACTTCCTCGGGTTCGTCATTTCGATTCATATTTTCTGGCCAGTACGTCTGCGCGCTACGCCTCAATTTCTACTCCGACACTGAAGCAAGCAGCCGCTCTGGCACATTTAATGCTTGCCGCGCGCCGGTCTAATGGCCGCTGCTGGGTTAGTGGTAGTCTGCGCGGATACTACATGCGCCTAGCCACGCAGCTTGAAGCGCAGCCGCGACGGCGGTTTCGTATGTACAATGCAGGTCAAAGCTGCGAGAAGCAAGATTTTTGTTAAGTTATGATAAATATCGGGCAGTGCGTTCGCGGGTCTGGTCAATAATATACATGTATTAGTGCTCGACGATGAGCTCCTCGCAGCCCCAGTCTTCGTAGCTTCCGTCGGGGAGATATCTTCGTACGACAAGCGGGATCTTGCGCTGCGACAGCTCCTTGATCGCGATCTGTAGTGGATCGGTTTCGCCCTCTAGATCCACAAGCACAGGCGCGTTCATTGAAATCTGCAGGGCGCGCGTGCCGAGAATGCGCGCGCGCTCGTACTTCGTCATGTAGGGGGTTGTCGTGCGCTGCTCCTTCGGGATCGCCAGCTCCTGCTGCGTCTTCAGGCGCTGCCCCGGCACGTTGCCCTGGCCGCCCGGCACAATCTGTCGTCCGTCGTCCGCGAACTGCGTCTGGTCCTCGTCGTCCTCCTCGACGTTCGCGTCGCTGAAGTCATCCTCGAAATCGTCGTAAGCGTTCTCGAATCCCTCGTTCAATCCGGGCTCCTCGTCAGACATTTTTCACGCGGCTGCAACTGGATGCCTACGGACCGGTTCAGCGCTGCTTTCTGAAATTTGATCGTGCCCGCCTAGCCGTATCCCAGATGTTGCCCACGTGATCGTGGTCCCGGTGGCCACGGCGGTTGCCCGCTTCATCATCACATGCGGCGCACCACGACCACCACCCTGGATTCATCTCGAAAATTTCACGGTGGGAGACATGAAGCCGCGGCCGCGCCAATTCTGTGGCGTGCCAGGATGCGGCAAGAGCTTCGACCGCCCAGCGAAGCTCGCCGAGCATGCGCGCACGCATACAGGCGAAAAGCCATTTAATTGCTCCACTTGTAATAAGGCCTTCACGATGAAGAAGCACCTTCACGTTCACGAACTGAGCCATCTAGCTGCCAAGGACAAGCCGTTTGTCTGCGAAGTATGCGGCACTGGACACGTCTCGAAGCAGCACCACATGCGCCATATGAAAGTACACGAGCCCAAAGGCGAGCATACTTGCGATCTGTGCGGCAGGACGTTTGTGCAGCTGAAGTCGTTCCAGACGCACTACGACAGGCACGCGGTGTGTGCAGAGGCTGGCTGCAAGAAGGTTTGCCGCGATCAGGCCGATCTAATTGATCACAAAAATAAGTACCATTCGCAGCGGTACCATTGTGGGCTGTGTTCGCAAAAGTGTAACACGGCTGACGAGCTGCGACAGCATACGAAGGACTCTCACAAGCCCGAACCAAAGCCGGCGAAATTACAACCACCCTCAGAAACAGTAGCATTTATCACGGGCTTGGACTACGAAGTGCGTCCGTTGGGCTGTCCGTACACATGCGGAAAGCGGTTCACAAGGAAGTATGATCTGGACCGCCATTTGAACACACACAAGGACCCCATGCCAGAGCCCAAGACGGTCTGAAAAATATTTATTAAAGCCACTGTACATACTCAAGAAGTTGGTTTTCAAACTACGAGACCGCGCGCGAGCGCCGTGGGTGCGCCAGTTGCAGGTGCACACACAGAGCCCCTGCCCTCAAAAAAATTTATAAGCTTTACACAAAACGGAGGCCTGAAATTTTCAGCTCTACAGACTTGGCCACCATGGTGATAGCCAAGCGAAAGAGAGAAGACGAAGGCGCTTCGCTCTTGAAGGATGACGTGGCTGTGTCGCGACTGGACACGCCCTTTCCTCGTGGCGGCGGCTCGGAAATCGCGCCAATTGAGATAAAACGCGCCGAGGCCGAGGCTGCGCGCGACGTCTACGACGAGATGAGGAAGGCGAAGAAGCCGAAGCGCGCCACGAAGGCAGCAAAGCCCAGCAAAGACGTGCAGCGCATTGACCCGCTCGTGTTTTCGAAGATTAAGGTCGGCACGATGATCCTGGGTCAGGTCATTGATGTGCACCAGTCCGTGGGCGAGCTTGTTGTGTCCATTCCGAATAACCTCGTGGCGTACTGCCCCACGGAGTTTCTGGATACGTGCATCATTGGCAGTTTTCTGCGCTTCGTAGTCACGAATCTGGGTGAGGCTCCAAAGCGGCGGCTAGAGCTGAGCTATGACCCCGAGCTCGCGAACCAGACGCTGAATGCAACCGAACTGACCGGCGGTATTGCTATCCAGGGCGTGGTTGAAAGCGTTGAGGAGAAGGGTGTAGTGCTCAATCTGGGTCCCTCGCTGGGCCTCGGGTTTCTGGCGGGTGGTGACTACATTGAGGACCAGCCCGTCCTCGCATTTGTCCAGAACGGCGAGAAGCGGATCAAGCAGCTCACGTCCTCGCCGAAGGCGGCTGTGAAGGCGGTTCTCAGTCAGCCGGCTCTGACGCCGGGCTCGCTTGTGGACCTCGCCCCCGTGGAGCGGCAGACGCCGTTGGGCAATATCTACGAGCTCATTAGCAGTACTACAGCTACTTCAGATGCCGTGCACTCCCTTGGCGACATTGAGCGTACGCCGGCCGTGCGTGTCATTTTCAGCTACCCGCCGACACAGATTAACGGCGACCGCCAACTAGGTGTGTCTCTGCGGCCTCACATTGTCTCGCTGGATGCGCGAGTGCTCGATATCAAGCAGGGCGATAAGCTGAAGGTAACGGTGGAATCCGTAAAGCCATCGGTTGGCCTGTTCGTCACTATCGCTGGCACGGACACACCCGGATTCGCGCATGTTTCACAGCTGCAGTCTGGAGAGGTTCAGCTGGAGCAGATGTCGAAGTTTGCTGAGGGCACAGAACACGAGGCACGCGTGACGAGCGTATCGCCGATTGACGGCCTCGTATACTTGTCCCTTGATCCGGCGGTACTGAATCAGCGCTACATGAGTATTGCCGACGTGCACATCGGCGACGTTGTAGACAATGCAGCAGTGGAGCGATTCCTGCCTAAGGGTGGTGTGCTCATTCGCCTCAGTAAGGGCATTATTGGCATCGCCAACGAGCAGCAGCTTAGTGACGTTCCGCTTAAGAACCCCGAACTCCGGTTCAAGCAGGGTCAGCGTGTCACGGCGCGTGTCCTAGATGTCGACGTCGAACGCAACCGTGTTGAGCTGACTTTGAAGAAGTCCATCGTGAACGACGAGGGCCCCATGATCTTGGGCTATGAAATTGTTGAAGATGCAGTGGGCACTGTGTTCCGCGTAAACGAGCGTGGCGCGAAACTGCTGTTCTTCGGCGGCGTTAAGGGCTGGCTCCCGGCAGCAGAAATGCTGGAGACCAGCGCTGATCCGGAAAAGCTGTTTCGCGTGGGCCAGACTGTCCGCGTGCGTGTGCTTGAAGCAGACGCATCGCGTGACAGGCTCATCGTGTCGGCTAGGCCCAACTCCAACCTGGGCGAGCACATTGGTGAGATCCGTGACGGCACGGTAACGGCGCGCGTGAAGGGCGAAGTCCGCGTGAACCTCGGTGGTGATCTTGGTGAGGTTGCACTTGTTGACAAGCCGAAGGTGAAGACTGGCGATGAGCTTCGCGTGAAGATTTTGTCTGAGAGGCTTGCTACTAATGACGCGAGGCTCATTGAGGCAAACTTGCCGCGCGACGTTAACGACCTTGAGATTGGCCAGGAAATTCCTGGTTACATTTCCGGAAGCCAGCCCGGTATCGGCTGCTTTGTGAGCTTCATGGACCAGCTCACTGGCTTGATATCGGCCAACGTGCTTGCTGATTCTACGTGGCCGTCCGTGGGCACGATTCTTCCTGTCAAGGTCGATAATGTCGATTTCAGCCGCAACCGCTTCTATTTGTCGCTCCCCGACACAGGCAAGACTGTGTCGGCCACGATCACGGCAGTGAAGCAGACGCAGCTGAACATTTCTGTTAACGGGCAGCAGGGCCGCGTTGATGTGTCGCAGCTGTTTTCGTCGATGGACGAAATCAGCGATGCCAAGCACCCGCTTGCTGATTTCGAGGAGGGCCAAACCTTGGAGAACCTCACCATCGTTGGCAGGCATGACGCTCGCACGCACAAGTTCCTGCCGCTGTCGCACCGCGGCGGCGTGCACGCGCTGCTAGAGCTGTCGCGAGTCCCCGCCGTGCAGCTGACTGTGGGTATGAAGGCTTTGGCGTTCGTCAACAACATTTCTGACGACGGTGAGGCGCTTTGGGTGTCGCTCTCGCCTACAGTGCGGGGCCGCATTTCGCTTGTCGACCTCACGAATGACACAGAGCTGCTGAAGGATGTTAAGAACAACTTCCCGATCGGCTCGGCCCTTCAGGTCACCGTGCTGAGGGTCGAGCCGAAGCTTGTGCTGACTGCCTTGCAGGGCGAGAGCGATCTGGCGCTGGTTAGCGCGGTTGATCCGTTCAAGCTCACGGTCCGCCTTCCTAATCACAAGACGGCAGATATTCCTGGCCCGGAAACGGGGGATGTTCTTGAGCCTCTTGAGTCGAAATTCGAACATAGGCAGATTGTGAGGTTCCGCAAGGTCGGCTCGCGTGTCACGCTGCGCACCATCGACCAACCCGAGATCAAGGTGGGCGCTGTCTTGCAGGGCATTGTGAAGAATGTCGCTGCCGGCGGTGTGTTTGTCTTGATTGGCGCCGGCAAGATCGGCCGTGTTCAAATCGGCCAACTGTCAGACACGTACCTCAAAAACTGGCAGAGCTATAAGAAGGCTGGCGATGTCGTGAACGCGAAGGTTTTGGAAGTCAAGCCTGACGGCAAGATCGAGCTTTCGCTGAAGCCGTCCGTCGTTACCGGCAAGAAACAGCCCAACATTGACAAGGTGGATGTGGGTAAGAGCTACAAGGGTATTGTGCGCCGCATCGAGCGTTTTGGTGTCTTTGTCGACTTTGCTGGCGTTACTGGAATGTGCCACGTTTCCGATATCAGTGAACGGCCCATAGTTGACCTATCTCGAGTGTTCAAGGTTGGCGATAGCGTCCGCGTGAAGGTTCTTAGCAAGAACGAGGAGAAGCAGCAGATTGGTCTTGGCATGAAGGCCTCGTACTTCGAGGACGACGAGTCCGATGTCGAAGGAGACGAGGACGAGGAGGTGATTGAAGAAGGTGAGCGCATGTCGGACGATAGTGCCGACGAGATGGATGTTGATGACGAAGACGCCGCGTCCTTGAAGGCCTCTAGGGACCACGTTATTTCGGCGAGTGACTCTGAAGCTGAGGAGGAGTCCGACGCTGAGTCGCGGTCTGAGTCCGCATCTGAGTCCGACCCCGAGTCCGTGCTGGACTCTGAACTTGGGTCTGATTCCGAGTCTGATTCCGACGCCGCGTCTCCCGCCGCTGATGGTGACGGCCTGAGTGCCGGATTCAACTGGAACGGAGACATCCCGGCTGCAGAGGCCGGCTCAGGGTCCGAGTCTGAGGCTGATTCGGACGACGATGACGAGCCTCGCGTGCGTTCGAAGAAGCGGAAGCAGAGTGAGTTTGTCAGAGATGAGACTGCAGCCATGCAGACGAGGCTGCCGCAGTCGGCCAAGGACTTCGAGCGGCTGCTTGTGTCGAACCCGAACAGCTCTATGCTGTGGATGAACTACATGGCCTTCCAGTTGCAGCTGGGTGAGATTGAGCTAGCCCGCAGCGTCGCTAGGCGCGCCCTCTCGACGATCAGTATTCGTGAGGAAGAGGAGAAGATGAACGTTTGGGTTGCTCTGCTGAACTTGGAAGTCCAGTTTGGCACGGCCGAGACGACCGACAAGACCTTCCGCGAGTCGCAGCAGCTCATGGACTCGCTAACTATGCATACCAAGATGGCCAGCGTGTTTGCGCAGGCTGGCAAGATCGCCGAGGCGCGCGAGATTTATAGCCGTGCGTTGAAGCGGTTCGGCGCCGATGATCTGGGCATCTGGCTCGTTGCCATGCGCTTCTACTTCACAGATGGCGAGGACAAGTCTGCCGGTCGTGCCCTGGCCGATCGTGCGCTGCAGCGGCTGCCGCCGCGTTTGCACCGTGACTTCACGACGCAGTTTGCCCTCCTCGAGTTCGAGCTCGGCGACCCCGAGCGTGGACGCACCCTGTTCGAGGCAATGCTTGCGTCGAAGCCGCGGCGCGTGGATGTCTGGAACGTCTACATTGACCAGGAGTTGAAGCACGGCGACGAGCAGCGCTGGTCCGGCCTGTTCGAGCGTGTGCTCGCCCAAAAGATCACGATGAAGCAGGCGAAGTTCTTCTTCAAGAAGTGGATCAAGGTTGCTAGCGACCAGGAGTACGTCAAGGCGCGCGCCAAGGAGTATGTCGAGTCGCACGAGGAGCACAAGAGCGATGACGAGTAAAGTAGTCGCAATTGGTAGAAACTAGTTAATAAAATAATGACTCTCTGTTAACAAGCTGTTAATCTTGTGCTGGCCTGTGAATCAGTATTGGTCTGTCGCGCCTGCCGCGAGCGCTGCCGCCGCCGCCGCCGCCGCCTCGTCTGTGTGTCACGTGTTGCGAGGTGAGCGCGTCGACGCGAAAACCACAACAAAACTACATGTGAACCGTCCTTCCGCGCCGCTGTCACCTACTTCTTGAGGCGCCTGTTTCGCGTGCTCTAGGCTCTTCAATTATGTCGAAGCCCTCGCGCACGGTGCTTGTCCGCTGGGTGAATGAGACTTTGAGCCTGAACTACACCAAGGTAGACGAATTCGGCACGGGTGCCGTGTACTGCCAACTTCTTGACTCCATATACGGTGACGTGCCCATGACGCGCGTCAAGTTCGGGAGCCGGGCGTCGTTTGACAACGAGCAGAACTACAAAGTGCTTCAGCACGAATTCCAGCGGCACGGCATTACGCGTGCGTTCGACCGCCAGAAGCTCATGCAGTGCCGCCTGCAGGACAACCTTGACTTCACGCAATGGCTTTACGCGTACTGGCATGAAGTCGGGCACCTCGCCGAGTACGATGCTGTTGCGCGGCGCAGCGGCGCCGCGCAGGCCACGGCGACGCGCGCCTCGACCCTGCGCGCGGTCGGCAACTCGGGCGGCAATTCGGGCGTCGGCAGCGCTGCGGCGCCCGCTGTGGGCCGCAGCCGCGGCAACAGTGCCTCGTCGCGACCTTCGCGCCAGAACTCGGCGGCCAGCTCGACGCGCAACAGTGCGCGGCCGCCGTCGAACGCGAGTAGCCCGGCACCGCTGTCAGGCCCGTTCAACACACCGCGGCCAGCGAATTCGCTGAACAGCCCCACATCCGAGATCATTGAGGTGGCTGTGCCGGAAGTACAGAAGATCGTTGCCGAGAACGAGGAGCTCAGGCAGAGCGTCGATATTCTGCTCGCCGAACGCGACCTCTACTACGAGAAGTTGACGGTCGTTGAGGATCTTGTGAACGCGCAGGTTGACGCCCTGTATGCAAAGTGGGGGGATGAGGCGGCCATGGAGCGCGAGGCAGACGGCTTTTTTATCATGATGCGCAAGCTGCAGGGCATTCTCTACTCGCGGCCCGAGGGCTTCGAGCCTCCAAATCAGCTCGAGGACGAGCCATTCTAAGCTTCATATGATATACTAATGAATTGTTGCATGTCCTACCTGACCAAAAATGTGTCACTGTCAAGCATGCCACTGCGGGTCGTAATTAGTTCACGTAAAGTGGGTGTGTCCAGCAGTCTCATAACATGATGCTTGTAAGTACGACCAGAAGCACGAATTTGAATGAATAGCGACTCACGAGCGGTCTCTCTGCACTATTAGTTGATGATACACTAGTGAGCCGGTGCTAGAGTGCGCAACTAGGTTTCAGCATTTTCGGTTGCCAGCACTTTAGTGTCAAGCGGCTCATAGAAAGACCGTGACGCGCGATTCTGATTGAATTCGAAGCCACATTAAACAACAAGATCGGCTGGTGGCCCAGTGGATCAGGAAATCCGTGATAGTTTAATGGTTAGAATTTCCGCCTGTCATTACATCTGTAATCCAGGCCGCGGGAGATCGGAGTTCGATTCTCCGTCACGGAGGTTTTTTTTTTCTTTTTGGGCCATTGATTGAATCATTTGTTTTTATATGTGGCCAACGCTAGTTCTGCTCAAGAACATTAATATTTAGAGATGGTCACCAAAATTAACACAGAGGCAGTCCCTGTATACAGCGTACTATAGTCCCGTCTCTGCGCTTAAATAGGGGGCCGCCACGTCTATCCCGACACAGTAAAGATAGACGCTTTCTGGATGAAGTACGAGACGAGTGCTCGCATGTCATGCCCGGACTTCCACTTTGTCATTTTCTCATCCAACTCGTTCTGGGCAATGAGGATTGCGAACGTGTAGTGCTTGCGGTGCGCGAGCATGATCTGGTTCGCCAGCATTGCGAGGGGCATCTGGAACCACATCTCCAGAGGTACATAGGCCATAGTGAAGTACAGCGCCACGGCGCGTTGAAGAAACTGCGTCATTGTCTCGTTACGGCCGCGCTCGAGCTGCTGGAAGGCCAGGATGGCCGGGATGCGCGCCGACGAGCGCAGAATCTCGCGTGACGGGTGCTGTAGCAGCTGGAAGAAGGCGCTCGGCGCTAATCGCAGCAGCGGGACGTGCGGCCACAACCGCGAGCGCAGGCCCGCGTCCAGCGAGTGCGTCAGTGCGTACTGGTGCTTCCGAGCCTCGAGGAACCGTGCCTGGTCACTGCGGTCATCGCGCAGATAGACGCTCTCCACGCCGCGCGTGGCCATGGACTGCCGTGCTGTGAAGTACCAGCGCATGTACTCGCCATTTTCGAGCGTGTTGCAGCCTATGATCTCCAGATACATGATTTGCAGCTGCGCCCTTTGCAGCGACTCCTCAGAGGGCAGCCCCTGGCCGCACAATGGCGGCTCCAGCGTCATAAAGAGGTCGGTTTGGTCCGTGAAGCTGTCGACCCTCTCAGCGTATGTTGGCGAGGGGTCTCTAGGGGCCCGGCTAGGCGAAGACCGGCTCTTCTTACCCAGACTGCTTTGCTGCGTCACCGCATTATCATTAGGAGGCGCAGGGCCATGAGACTCGACGGTGACGCTCTCGGGACTGATCATCGTTTCTGCGGCTGCTGATTAGCGTTAAGGGGCAAATGATCGCTGGCACTGGCTCTGCGGTTAGGGCACTAAAGAATAGCGCGCGCGGCGGCGCGACGCAGGGCCGCCCAAAAACTCCGGCGAGGCGCGCGACATGGCCACATAGACTCAATAATTCATTACATCATTAGCACATTACAGTACAATACTCAGTGTTGAGTGGCGTTTCGGAGTCCGGTGGCCCTTCAGAGCGCCCCCTACCCCTCCGCCCCTCCCCGCATAGAGCCGCACGCAGACACGCCGCCCACAAAACTCGGCGGCATTGCGAACTCGCGAGCCCTCCGTCTCACTGCGACTACTTGTAGCTGGCCGCAGGTTTCAGCAGCGCGCCGCCTGGAGGCGATGAACGTCGGCGCGTGCTGAGGTCGATGGAGCCCCACCGGAAGGCGGCCATGCGGCGGCGCTTTTGCGACGGAGCAGCCTCGCCGAGCACGGAGCCGTACGTGGGCTGGCCCTTTCGCAGCAGCTGGTGCGATTCGGGCGGTGCTTGAGTGAGCGCCGCTTCCTCGACTTGCACGTAGGCGGTAGCGCTTGTGGCCAAAAAATGGCTGCGGAGGCTCCACATGTTGTTTTGCGCAGCTACGAGCCGGTGCCCGAGCGCGGGCTCGGCCTGCCTTTTGTGGGTGTCGAGTTTGCCCACTAATTTATGTCACACATGTGTTTTAGACGCTGGTTAGAGTCATATCATATAACCTTATCTTTTGTTTTTATCGTTATGAAGCAGGCTTAAAACGGCTGCTGTTTTAGAGTAAGACTAGCCTTGTCTGGCGCGACTAAGGCTTTTAATGAGTGACTGTCTGTGTGTCGCTTCGACTGCGGGCGACAAAGCTAGACGTCGTCAACAATCATTGTCTTGATACCCGTCGACTTCGGGTCGGCCGCCTTAGCAAACGCCTCTGCCGCGTCCTCGATGGCGTACTTAAAGGACACGAGCTTCTTCACGTCAATGACGCCGTCCTCGATGAGACGAATGCCGCGCGGCCACGTGTTCGCGTAGCGGAAGAGGCCCTTGATGGTCATCTCGTTGAAGCTCGCGTGCATGAACGGGATGGTGAGTTCGTCTTTTCCAACACCAATGATCTCGCACACGCCACGGAACTTGAGCGCGAAGATGGTCGTGGCAATCGAGGACTCGTAGCCCGTGCACTCGAGGGCGACGCGCGGCTTCACGCCCATCACGTCGATGACGCGCTGCGCCACGTCGCGCGGCTTGTCGTTGCGGTCGGCCAGCACGGGGTGGATGCCCGGGATGAGCTTCTTCGCCAGCTCGAGGCGCGCCGGGTTCAGGTCCGTGATGGCCAGCGGCGCCGCGCCGGACGCCTTCGCGAGGAGGGCGCAGATGATGCCGATGGGGCCCGCGCCGGCCACGAGAACGGGGTCGCCGAGCTTCAGCGTGCTCTGCTCGACGCCGGCCAGGCCGACGCTGATGGGCTCGAGCAGGGCGCCCTCCTCGAACGAGAGGTTGTGGATGTTGTGGCAGAGGCGCGCCGGGTGGTTCACGTAGCGGCGCAGCAGGCCGTCGTAAGGTGGCGTGCTCTTGAACTTGACGTCCGGGCAGCCGTTGTAGGCGCCGGACAGACACAGCTCGCACTTGCCGCAGCTCTCGCCGGGCTCGACGGCGACGCGGTCGCCGATCTTGAGGTGCTGCACGTTCTCGCCGACCTTCACAACGACGCCGGCGCTCTCGTGGCCGAGGATCTGCTCGCCGAGCACGACGGCGTCGCCGATGGCGCCGTCCTTCTGGAAGTGCACGTCGCTGCCGCAGATGCCGGTCGCCACAATGTGCACCGTGCAATCGTCGGGGCCCGGCTCGCCCACGTCGGCGCAGGGCGCAACGTAGAGCTCGTGCTTCGGGTTCGTAAACACGCCAATGTTCGACATGATCTGAGCAGGATTTTTCAGTTGCCAGCTGCGTGTGGGGGTACCCCGGATTCTTAAACGGTCCACCGGCTTCGCACCCTAACCCCGAGCAAGAAAAAACGCGGAGGGTGCGCACAGCCAATGCGGCACGGCGTTCGCCGGATTAATGTGCTGCGGAGAAATCTGCGCGACAGGCACTTAATAAT
>JANIVK010000060.1:0-48858 GCA_030555795.1 Entelexis sorbosivorans | reverse complement strand
GCCCGCATGGACAGCGCCAGCGCCGGCTCAGGCGCGGACGACACGCAGGGCCAGCTGTGGCGGCGGCAGATTGAGGCGCGCATGGACCGCCTGCTGGCGGCGCCGCCGTCGCTACAGCACCGCGCCCTGCCGAAGCCCGTCGACAAGAAGACCAGCCGCCGCGGCGGCAAGCGCGTGCGCAAAATGAAGCAGAAGCAGGCGCCGACGAAGCTCGCGCACGAGCAGAACATCGTGCGCTTCGGCGCGTAATCTAATCCGCTGCGGCGCAGACCCCTTATTTATTCAATAGATGTAGAAGGCTCTTACACAACTAATTCCGAGCCGCGCAAGGCCAAATTAAACAAAACAAAAGAAAACAAAACAATTAATGGCTGTGTAAGAGCTAGAGCGCCCGCTTGGTTTGCGCTTCGTCGTTGAGCTAACGCGTTGTCGTTCGGAGGATGTGCGCACGAGGCTTTACCGCGTAGCTGCCGCTACAACGCAGGCATGACTGCACTAGTTGCGGAGTAAATGACACGAAGACGCCATGGCACAGACGAAGACCGTGCCCGCGGGGAACTCATGCGCTCCTGTGTTGCGAAGACATCGATCATCGGGCTGGTGCCACGCCCTCACTCATTAGATTTAGTTCATCAAATTTAGTTGCGTCAGATTATAGCCCGCCAGTCGGCGCTCGTCAGTGTCAGAACCCAAGCACGTCCGCACCAGGCGTGTATACATGCAGGCCGTTATCCTCGGCCACGCTGGCAAGCATCCCTGCCGCGGCGGGGTTCCACGCGACGTCCGTGACGGGCGCCTTGTGGCCGCCGTGCGTGAACAGCGGCGGGCCGCCAAGGCGCACGGCGTTCCATACACGCACGGTCGCGTCCTCGGAGGCCGACGCCAGCACGGAAGGGTGCCACGTATTCCAGTGCAGCGCCGTGACGTAGCCCGTGTGCGCGTCGAGGCTGCAGATCTTTGTGCACACACTGCGCAGGTCCCACAGCTCAATGCTGCCCGTGTCGAAGCCGACGGCAAGCAGCGACTCGTTCACGGGGTTCCACGCTACGCTCGTCGGCTTCTTGTGCTCGAAGCGCTGCCGCACGACGGGCGGCCCGGACGTTGAGCTCGTCTCGTGCACAATGAGGTATCCGTCGTCGCCGACGCTGGCCAGCGTCGCGGGGCGCCGCGGGTGCCACTGCAGATCGTTGACGGCTGTTTTGGGCTCGTGGCGCCGCTGCTGCGTCGGGGGCATCACGCCCGTACGCGAGTCGTAGTCGCGCCGCAGGTCCCAGATCAGAATCAGCCCATCCGCGTCGCCCGTCGCAAGCTGGCCCTCGCGCGTGGGCGACCACGACAGGCACAGCGCGTCGTTCTGATGGCCGCCGTGCTCGCTGCTTGCCGCGCCGTTCCCAGAGCCGCCACTGCCGGAGCCACTGCCGGAGCCGTTGCCGGAGCCGTTGCTGGGGCCGCACAGATTCGTCGTCGGCACGTAGTGCGGCACAGGATTGTATGGGAACTTCGTGATGTCCCAGATTGCTGCCTGGCCCGTCGACGCAACCGTGGCAATGATGTTCGCGTTCTGCGGCATATGCCGCGCGCGCACGACCGTGCCTTGTACCATGATGCGCTGCACAATCTCGAGGTCCGCCGCGTACGCGGGCTGGTGCCCGCCAATTGTGCCGGACTCGGCGTCGTAGTCGACGAGCGACGTCGGCGCCGTCACCTCGGGCGCATGCAGCTCGGCAATGCGCAGGTACTCGGCAGCCTGGCCGCCCGTGCTCGTGGCCAGCACGAGCCGCTGCCTCTTCACAGCATTCACGCCGTTCCCTGCCTCGGCCTTCGTGGCCTGGCGCGCCTGCTTCGTGATCTGCTCAGGAATCCACTGCACGGTTGGCGACGGCCACGGCAGCTCGAACGCAAGCAGCGTGTCGTAGAGATGCTGCGCATTCTTTTTCCACGCCAGAAACCGGGCCTGGTCGGCCAGCGCTGCCGCATCAGTTGGCGCAGCCGCGGACGACGGCGGCGTCGCGCCGGCTACGCCCAGTTCTCGGTCGCTGGGCTCAGCGCCCGCGCCTCCGGGCGCGGCATTCGCGTCCAAGCTCATTTCAGGAGTACTAGTTGCGTCTCCGGATACTGCGCCTGTGCCACGCGCTTTTGCCTCGCGCGAAGCCTTACTTCTTCTATGACCGGTTGCACTAATTAGTGTATTTATGCGTGTGTGTTGATGCACGCGCTCGACGCGCGCGCTCGGGCGCGCCGCGATACGCTGAGCGCCGAGCGCCGGAAGTCTCCGAGATACAGCTAGCTGGCAGGTCAGCGCGAATCTGGACTTCCGCAAGCCGACCTGTGTGTGTGCTGCTGCGATTACACGATGGATCCGTTGGCACTAGACAGCGACTCCGACGAGAACAGGGTCGTCGTGCGGCCTGTCACGTTCCGGTGGGTCGAGTTCGTGCAGAAGCTCGCCGTGAACCTGCTTTTCCCGTTCGTCAATGGCGTCATGCTTGGCTTCGGCGAGATCCTCGCCCACGAGCTGGGGCTCGTCTGGGGCTGGCGCAGCGCCAAGGTGTACGACCCTACGGCAGCGGCCATTGCCACTAACCCGCGCACGCGGCGAAAGTGGCTCTTCGGCCTCGCCTAGGCGGCTGCGGCATCCTGTGCCCGACAACGGCGCGTCGCCACGCTAAACGCACATACACCCTAGCCCATTGCGCGATTGGGATCGAGCGACGCTACTTAAAAAGTGCCGTGCGAGTGCTCCTTTTCTCTCTTCCTTCACACCATCATGTCGAACTTCGAGCAAGACCTCAAGAACGCCGCCTCCGTGGGCCAGCAGGCCTACTCCGACTACTCCTCTGGCAAGGGCTTGAGTCAGGACGACAAGCAGCAGGGCGAGAAGGCTGCTGAGACGCTTTACAAGGACTACCAGTCGCGCGAGGGCTCCAGCGGCTCGAGCTCGGGCTCTAACTCGGGCTCCAACTTCTCGAGCGAGGCCCAGAACTTCGAAAACTCGGGCGCCGGCAAGGAGGCCGAGAGCTTCCTGCAGAAGCAATTCTAAATATATAGAACAGTGCATCTCATGTAAAAAGAAATCAGTGTTGTGCCCGTAACTTTCGAGCAGACTCGGCTTACACAAGAGTGGTGACTCGAAGGCTTTTAGCCATTTAGGCTCGAGGCGAGGAAGCTGGCTTCACCACTGTATTATCGTAGCATTCGCTTTGAGCTATTTGCCGCGTAGCTGTGCTTGCGTTTCGAACATCTGCGGTTTCCAGAATACTTCCCTAGTAGTAGTAACTCACACACATATCGTGCTATCTGCATGTGTGCATTGGCTGCTGTGTCAGATCGGCTGTATGGTCGCCTGAGCGAAGTGCTAGCGAAAACGGACCTACGTTGGTAGAAAGCTTAACTCATAAAATTGAGTTAAAGATTTCGTCTACTTTTGGAGTGTTTATTATCAGAGCCCCATCGCACTACAAACAGGACTCAGTTTGCGTGAACTAAAGTGAGGGGGGCCTGCATGCGGTGCTGCATATGATTGTGCATATGATGCTCCAGAAACGAATGGACTAATGATTGCAAAATAGCCTGGGGATTGCAGATTAGGATCGCCCATACATATAGACCCTATGTACGATATTTACGCGCGGTCTTGAATTGGCGCTCCGTAGATGTGGCACGCTGACAGAACGACGCACGCGGCACCTCGTTCACACTCAGCTGTAGTCTATGTACAGTGTGTAAGAAGGGTGCTACAAATGTTATTCAAAGTCTAAACAGGACCAGCCTGCGATCCTGTGACTACTTTCTGCTCAGGCTGTGGGCTCTGTACATGGCGAGCCTAGCTCGCGCGCCGACGAAAATGCTGATATCACTTCGCTATAACGGAATGACGAGCATAGTACTTTACACGTAAGCACTGCAGACTCTTGCCTAGTTTGGATCGCCCGACAAGATTCCGTCATACCGCATTGCCTACCGACGCCGCATGAAAGCTCGCTGCGACGACATGACATGGTTATACCGCAACTAAGTTTAGATCCGTGCTTTGCCGCGCCTCAATTCGCAAAGGATCTTAGTTGCTGGGCTGAGCAGACCACCGTTGCCACTACAAACGTTGCCTGCATATGAACCCCGCGCGCCCTAGCCACAATGTGCAGGGGTATAAAACCGGCGTCTTCGGCGCACTGAATTTACATCTTCGTGTTCAATTATCTCTCACACTACTCAAATGTCCAACAGCAACACACAGGACCTGAAGCAGGCTGCTAACACGGGCCACGACGCGTACTCTCATCACGCCTCCGGCAAGGGCCTAACCCAGGATGATAAGCAGAAGGGAGAGAAGGACGCCCAGAAGCTGTATAAGGACTACCAGCAGCAAGAAGGCGGCGACAAGTCGGGCTCGGGCTCGGGCTCGGGCTCAAATTTCGTGAGTAAAGCCAAGAACTTCTTCAAGAACTAGGCTTTTTTCTCTATCCTGTATACTTTTGAATCCAAAAGACCTACTATCTAAACTGAACTCTACAAAGCCCTTGAGGCTGGCAATATCGATATGCGTTTTGAAGCCGAGAATAAGGGAATATGCGGCAGTGAGGACTGGCCAGTAGCCTGGTATGGTGTCATGCACAGCGCCCTTCCTCGATCGTGGCGCTGCACTGAGCCCACCACTCCTTTGCTTCTTCTCCGCGCGGCGCGAGCGTCGCCTAACAACGGCCAAAGCTTGGCGTCTCCTGGATGCACATGACATCAACGGGTATGACGTATTACCCGTTCCGTCTCTTAGCAGAAGCTTCTGGTCATGGAACAAGAGTCCCTAAGGGTAGCAATCTGCAGCCAAGAAGTGCGAGATCCAGCTAGGAATGGAGCTACTTTGCGCTCGTCGACTTCGGGAAATTTGCCACTCGAGTCCGCTCGCACGACCGCGTCAATTCCGTTCTATTCCGCATCTTGGCCGTTTAATGAGTCTCGGTGGGCTAGCCTGACTCATCTGGTTCAAGCGCCGGGAGCTGCGCATGTAGTAGGCGCAGTTATCGCGCAGCTGATGATTTAGGACTCAGCGTGGGTGCCCCATCCCCGATCCCGGTCACCCCTCCCTGCCCAGATGTATGCATTAGAGCTCGGCCGTTTCGTTCGGCGCCACCGGGTCCAAACTAGGTAGTACTAGTCACCCTGTAGTTGGACTCGGCTCTTCGAGTACTGCACGCATAGCGTTTGAGATGCCTGAATTCCCGCGTCCGCGAACAATACCCCTTCATATGCCCGTGCCCAGGGCATGGGTACATGCATGCTCTACGTAATGGCGACGTGCCGTTGCTATGCTTACCACGTGGAGATCTGCGGTGTCCTTTAACGGTGCCACATTCATATATAAAGGGATATACCTCCGCCATCGTTGTGTTTAGAACTTATCAATTGTACTATAAACAATGGGACTTTTCGACCAGGTGAAGAAGACTGCCAACGATGTTCAGAACATGGCCCAGGGTGGCAATGGCAACTACCAGGACAACCTGAATACGCTGAAGGAGGACTACCAGGGCTTCCGCGGCGGAAACTCGGGTAACTCCGGCAACTCGGGCTCTGGCTCTGGCTCGGACAACTACGGCTCCAACTCTGGCTCGGGCTCTGGTGGCTTCGGCGGCAACTCGGGCTCTGGTTCGGACAACTACGGCTCTAACTCTGGCTCGGGCTCTGGTGGCTTCGGCGGCAACTCGGGCTCTGATTCTTACGGCGGCAACTCGGGCTCGGGCTCTGGCGGTTTCGGCGGCAACTCGGGCTCGGACTCCTACGGTTCTGGCCGCAACTCGGGCTCGGACTCCTACGGCTCGGGCTCTAACTCTGGCTCGGGCTCTGGCGGTTTCGGCGGCAACTCGGGCTCTGACTCCTACGGCGGTAACTCGGACTCCTATGGCTCTGGCCGTAACTCGGGCTCGGACTCCTACGGCTCTGGCTCGGGCTCTGGTGGCTTCGGCGGTAACTCGGGCTCTGACTCTTACGGTGGTAACTCGGGCTCTGGCGGCTTCGGCGGCAACTCGGGCTCCGACTCTTACGGATCTGGCTCTGGCTCGGGCGGCTACGGCGGCTCCAGCGGTGGCAACTCGGGCTCCAACTGGTAAGCGCATGCAATCTTACTGATTTTAATATTGTATTTAGAAATTGAAAGTTCGTTTCTGGATGAGTCTGGAGGACTATTTGAGCTTTAAGTGCTCGTGAGCGTATGCGCGCGCATATATACGCGTACGCATGATGGGTGCCGCGAACTCAGTACGTAATTAATAATTTGACTAACCCGGGTGTGGGTGTCGGTCCAAGCAGACCCGAGGAAGGTGTAAACGGTACTGAGGTGGCTGAAAGCACCTACGGAATAGCGAACCTCCCTCGCGAGCTTTCCATCCCGCCTCGCCTCGGGCCTGACTAGATTCTTGATGGGGTTTACAGCAGTCACCATTGTAGCGCCGAACGTTCCTGATGGTGTTGATCCATTAACATACTTCACTGCAAAACCCCGGGACAAAACACAAGAGCTGGCGCAGCAACAGGCGCAAACAGCGGGGCTTGCTCTTTTTGGTGGTGCCGGGAGTTTAGAACCGACTTCGCTGGGTGATGAGCTCGAGGACGCGACGGGCGGTTCGCAGGCGAGCGCCAAACCACCAACGCCCCTTACGGCCGCGGAGAAGCAAGCTGTGCAAAATTCCAAGACCTGCGTGATACCTAAAGCGGCCCCATTGGGGTCAAAAGTGTCGCCAAGTCAAAACTACGATTATCCCTATCTTTTCCCCTACGCGAAATTTCGAGCCGCGTCACAACTCTTGGGAGATACTGAGCCCGCGACGGTCGAGCCACCTGGACGCGAAAGAAGTAAAGTGGCTAGTACGCCGGCCCCGATTATTCGACCCACCATGCAGGAATTGATGGACGACTCTCCGTACGCATTCATCCAGAGGGTAGTGACGCAGTACGCTGACAAGGGGATGGTCAAGATCGTGCCTCCCCACGGATTCCCCACTGATCGATTACCATTTGGTCAGGATATTTCGGGTTTCAAATGCGAGAAGCAGGTATTCTTGTCGCGCGGGGATGCCGAATCGTTTAGTGCGCGAGCAGTCCGCAAGGGCTTTTTTCGCGCTGTGCTACAATTCCATGCTACTGCTCAGGTAGATAAGGGCAAGCGACGCATGCAAAAGCTGCCGTCATTTGAAAGAAAGCCTTTGGATCTATACCGGCTTTACAAAAGCGTGCGCGTGCGTGGCGGTTTGGACATGGTTGTGAAGCGCAAGGAGTGGGCCCAAGTAGGGCGCGAACTGGGCTACGCGAGCCAAGCGCTTCCGACGCTTTCGTCAACGCTGCGGCAGGCGTATGTGCGTGCAATTCAGCCGTTCGAGAACTTCTTGGAACAGAACGGTGTTGTCTTGAACCCACACGTGCTGCCATTATTTGACGTCGAGGATGAGGACCGGCCCGCGAAGCCCCGCCCTGGTGTCAAAGTACTCCCAAACGGGATTATCGTCGACTTGCGGGTTGACAATGTGGCGGCGCGCGACCGCGAGATCGTTGTATTGGACGAGAGTCGCAACCAGGGGCCATCATATACGCTTAAGTCTTTCCGACAGAAGGCAGCGATTCAGCCCATGGCCGATCCTGAGCTGTCGATTGACGCGAAAGAGGCGCTGTACTGGAGTTTGCCCTCGCATTTCGAGGTTGAACAGGTGTCGGCAAGGCCTGGAATAGAGCTTTTGCCATTCCCGAGCACGCTTGCGTCGAACGGGCCCTATTCATGGGTTGCGAACAACTCTCGTAACCCTTGGAAGCTCTCGCTGCTTTCCCTTCACGACGATGCGCTGGCCAGACATGTTCACGAAGCTATTGACGACCTTGTGGTTCCGCGGATTCACGTTGGCCAACAATTTGCAACACAAGATTGGCACACGGCAGCCATGGCCTCATACACGATCACGTCGCTAATCGAAGGAAGCCCACGAACATGGTACACGAAGGACAATGTGTTTGCCGACCAGCATGTTGGGGAATATATTCTTGTATTTCCGAACGTGCGTACTATGCATTGGTGCCACGGATACAGCGTCGCGAAAAGCGTGAATCTGTTTCCAGGCTTCGACTGGCTAGATTGGGCGCTAAACACAGAAGTCATGAACAATGCAATGGAGTTCTGCGTGCAGAAGCTCGTTTACGAAGCGTCAAGATCAACGCTAAGCGCTGACGTGCAAGACCAAATATTAAAAGCGATCCGACTTCTTCGCAAACGCGAGGAGCTCCTCTTTGCTAAGTTGAGCCATCTGAGGCGGAAGGGGCCTGATGTGGCGCTAGATACGAGGCCGATAACTTGCGCCGCCACTGGCGCGAAGCGCTATTTTTCGTGGGTGCTCGTTGACGGCGAGACATGGTCGCCTGAAGCAGTTTTAGAAGCCAAGCCGGCTACGTCGAATCTCGTGCTTGTCACGCGCTACAATGACGTGTCTGCCCTCTTTGATGAGATGGTCGTGTCAATTCATAAAGCGGGCAGCACTTTGCAAAGGTGGCGGGAGGCCGTACCTCGCAGCATTGCTGGCGCAGCACTGCCGAAGGCGTCGGAACTGATCGAGCTATCTCAGACTGCGCCAAATTCTACTGAGAATAACCGGGTCTCTACACACTTGCTGTGGATAGTCGAGTTAATGCAGGAATGGCTCGCGTCAATTCATGAAGGTGATCATGCAAAGGCCTTAAGTGAGTGCCGCGAGGCGTATAATGACCTGATAGGCTGCATTGATGATAAAGGCGCTGTTGAAGCGGCTCGTCAGCAGGCAAGCGACGAGGAACGCACGGTCGAAGAGTTTTGGAATCGGCTGCTAACGGCTCTAAAGGAAGGGGCGGTGCCCGATGCCACCATTTTTGGCGAGCTGGAGTCGCTACTGCCGCGGTACCCCCACGTGCGACATTTCATAGAAGAGCTGCGTGGCGTCACGCGCTGGGCGAAAAAGGTTGCCGAGAAGGTGTATGAGGTGCCAACCGACGCGACGACGCTCATGGTTCTCAAGGAAGAGGGCCTGAGCTTGAATGTATCAGCGTCGACGGAGCCCATGCAGGTCATTGAGAAGCAGCTGAAATGGCTTGCGGGCAGATTTGCGGATATTGACCGGTTCATAGCAGACCGAGGAGCATTTGATTCTGCGGCGATTCGCTACTACCGCAAGACAGTTGACGTAAACTCGTTGCCTGCTGATGTGCGGGATCGCTTCCTTGTGCTCGTGTTTAATTTGGGTCTCATAGACCGAATGACGGGGCCAGAGCTCTCGCAAAGGCCCAAGCGGCGAGAAGCAGAAGTGCTCAGCGTATTTCCGGCATTTGCACATGCAATCAGCGAGCTCAACATGTGGCTCTCAGATGCGCAGTCGCTAGACTGGCTGCTTATCATTGGGCAACTGCAAAAACTCGCTGCACATGAACCCGTAGCGTACACGGGGCCGCGCATATCGACGAGCCGGCTGATGAAAGTGCGAGACAGGATGTATGAGCTCAAAATCGTGCCTGATGACATCGAGCTCGTGCAGAAGACAATTGAAGATGCCACTCGTGCGCTCGAAGCTACGCCGCCGGCGAGCCGCATGGTTTACGGATTTGATCCATAATGGATCAAGCCTCAGGCCTAGAGAGTCACAATGTTTAAAAATCTACATGAATACACCTGAGCCTGACTTCTGCGAGTCAGCGTGCAACGAGCACTGGACTCGTAGATAAAAACCTTATAATGCAAGGCTGCATCCATAACGAGACGGCTTTCAATTAGAAACGTATTTATATGCCACTACATTTTTAAGAACTGAGAACAGCGCTCAATGGCAGAAACTGCTTAGTTTGCCGGCTTGTGGATCCAGTCGTTCAGGCCGTGGCGGTTGCGGAAGATCTCGATAGCATCAAACTGGACGCGGAAGGCAAAGAGTGTGTTCTCCTCGGTGTACTCGCCGTCACTCCTCACGCGCAGCAGCGTGCCGAAGTTATAGTCTGGAACCTTCGTCTCGTACTTCTTGGCGAACTTGTACCACTTGGCCTTGCCCTCCTTGCCCTTCATGGCGTCCTCGTTGAGAACCTTGGCAGCCTCGGGGTTCTCCTTGAACTCAGGGAACGTCTCGACCAGGTCGTCGTAGAGCTCGTTGTCGACGCCCGTGAGCTGCAGCCGCGAGGGGCCGAACTTCTCCAGGAGCGACCAGTACGTGGACGCGTGCTCCACAGCCTTCACGGCGAACTGCTTTTCGATGTCTTCGAGGTTCTCCGCCTGCTCGGGGTCGAAATTAGAGGGAACGGCAGCCATGTTCAAGTGTAAAACGAAGCTATTCCACCCTACCTAGCGCCTGCTTTTTTTTGAGGTCAAATGCGCCCCTACCCTGGATCTGTTCGCCACGGCCCCAAACGCCAGCGGCGGTGGTTCCATTGGTTCCATTAGCCGCATGACACAACCGGCACTGAAGTGCGGCTTATGATCAGGCGAAGATCAATGTATGCTAAGAGCACTTGTGACCAGTAGAGATCCAACTTAAGAACCGCCAAAACTTGGTGCGGGAGGCGCGAGCCAGTGTGGCACGCTCGGGCCGGCATGACAAACACGCATGCTCTGAGCACAGATGTCGTGGGAGACTTTGCCGTAAATCCGCCGGTGTTATACAATTAATTGCGGCTATACGAATGTAATGAGCTGCAAATAGCGCTCGTGTTGTGCGTCTGCGAGTCACATAACCGAGCTTCTGCAGACAGCACGCCCGCTGCAGCGCCGGAGGCGCCGCTCTACGCCTATTGTGCTGACACACAGAATAGATCGCGCGTGCCTGACCCACGACTTTAGGAACGCCGAAGCTGGTGGGACGCGGTTCGGAATGACACAAGAAGACGTACCGGGGGTTGTTATTGAGCCTGGCTCTCGCAACACACGGTTTGGTGTCGCCGGCGACGTTACTCCCTACTGCGTAGCGCCGAGCGCCGTGCTGCGCGAGGGCGACAGCACAAAGTACCACATCTCCGCGAGTGGCCCCGCGCCGGCCGGTGCCGAGGTGTGGACGCCAATAATTGACGGTGTAATCCACGACTTCGACGTTGTGGCTGGAATGTGGAGCCACCTTGCCGAGCAGCGCCTTGGCTTCAAGCTTGATGAGCAGCCGCTGACCGTCACTGAGGAGGTGTGGAACCCAGCCGCGAGCCGGCAGAAGCTGTTGGAAACCGTGTTTGAAGAGCTGAGCGTGCCGCTGTTTCAGCTGGTGAAGGCACCGCTGGCCGCCACGTTCGAGTCGTCGCGCGCGAACGCGCTCGTCGTGAGCGTTGGCGCGGCCATGACGTCGGCGACGCCAGTTGTGGATGGCATTGTGCGCTCGAAGGCGGCGACGCACACGCGCTTTGCCGGAGACTTTGTGGATGCGCATGTTTTGCAGCAGCTCGAGCACGCGCGTGACGAGATCATTCCGCAATACCAAATATCAAGCAAGCAGCGCGGCACGGACCAAAACGTGCCTGTAAGCTCGCGCAAGGACTTCAAAGTCGGCCCGCGCGGCACCGACAGCTACCATAGCTACCAGCTGAGCCGCTTGCTCGACGACTTCAAGCGCGTGTGCTGCGTGACGAGCCCGACGCCGCTGAGCGGGCCCGAGATCAAGGGCACGCGTCTCTACGAGTTCCCGTCGGGGTATAATATGCTGGTTGGCCACGAGCGGCTTGTGTCTGTGGAGGCGCTGTTCAACCCAACAATCTCGAGTTTGTCGGACGGCACGACGCCCGGCCTGAACAGCCTCGGCCTCAGTGAGGTCATTTATAACACGGTGCAGAAGGTCGATGCGCCGCCAGAAGTCGTGCTTAGCTTGCTTTCGAACGTCGTGCTGCATGGCGGCACGTCGCAGATGGCTGGACTGGCGCGGCGCGTTGAGAACGACCTGGCCGTGCTCGTGCCGAACTACGCCGTGCACATCCACCACCCGCGCGACCACCCCGTGTGGACGGGCGCTAGCGTGCTGGCGTCTCTCAGCGAGTTTGACGAGTCCACGTGGATCACGAAGCAGCAGTACCAGGAGCTGGGCGTGCAGCACCTGCTAGAGCGGGTTTCCGAGGACTGAAGAACGCCGCCCATAAGGCGTGCCAGGGCCAAAGCCAAACAGGTGCGTGCTAAAAAAAAAAAAAGGCTGCGCACTGAAGGCGACGAAAAGTAAAGGCGAAGAAGGCACAAGCGAAGCTCGGCAAAAGCGAAAGCAGATTGAGTTAGACTGTTTAATTAGTATTTAACACCATAAGCGCCATCGAAGTATGCGGCGAGACACTCGTCCGCCTCGTTCGGCGTAGTCAAGAAGAACTTACCGTACGGCGGCAGGTAGTACGAGAGCGAGCCCCGAACAGGATGGTGGTCTGCGTCTGGGTAGTTATCAAACAAGAGGGCCGGCACGATAACTGCCTTTTTGCGGTTGTCCACCGGCGCCACGCTCTTCCAGCGGAAGGACGTATCCGGCGCGGCGGCGGCAGCAGCCGCGGCCGGCGTTTTGGGCATACTCCCCGAGCTGGCGGAGCTTACTGTGTTTGACGTGGCCGCCGAGTCTGTACTTGGCGCGAAGCTGTAGGAGCTGCGCGAGTCGAGCGACGCCGCTGCTGCCGAGGCGGCGCTGCTGCCGCCGCCGCGCGAGCCACTCGACGCGCCGGAACTGCTTGAGCTCACTGAGTCGACGCTGGGGCCGGACGCGTCCGTACTTGGCGCAATACGCTGCACGAGCTGGATGTCCCACTCGTCCTGGCGCGCGAGCAGGCTGTGCAGCACGGGGTCGAGCATCTTCGACCCGAGCGCCTCGACGGTGTCGCGGTAGGCGTCGCCGAACCACAGCGTATGCTGCTCGAGCCAGCACTGCGCGATCTCGCGTTCCGTGAGACCGTTTTCGAAGTACGAGAGCAGGCGCAGCACGAACTGCATGAACGAGGCATCGACAAGGCTCGGCACGAGACGCTGGCCGATCTCGAGGCGCGCCTGTAGCCACGCGTCGCGGCTGCTGCGCGCGGCCTCGAGCTCGCGCCGGAAGCGCAGCATGTGTCGCGTCACGGCGAGGCGGCGCACGCCCTGGACCTCGAACGCGTTAAAGACGGCCGTTGCCAGCTCGTAGAAATCCATTTCATGGTTCGGCTGCGAGAGCAGAATTTGCGCGGCCGTGGCATCGATGATCTCGCTGGGTGCGTTGTTGATTTTGAGCCGTACGCTCAGCTTTGTGGACGTTGCTACGCGCACGTCAGTGGCGCCCTTGGGCGCCGGCGGAGCAGCACTCATCCGCGGGAGGCTATGTGGGGGGGAAGCCAACCGTTGAGTTAGCTAAGAAACGAGGTAGGCGGCCAAGCTGCGCAGAGTCCGGAGCGGAGACTGTTTAGGATATGTGTAGCAGCAGCACGCGCCCGTTCTTGTAGGGGGGGAGGTTTCTGCGAATACCAGCCGGATCAGCCGGAAGCGAGACGGTGTTTTGCGTGCGTCGAGTGCAACCAGTCGCGGTGCGCACCCTATCGCAGAAGATCGGTCGCCAATTGCCGAACTTATCGAGGTGGACTGCGGTTCCGAGTGACCCAGAGGTTGTGCACAAATGTAGGGTAGTCTGCAAAGCTGTAGGGTTCGACTGAGGTGTCATGGGTAGGGTTTTTGTGCCGACAGTCGCGGACCTCGCCCCTACGGATAATGCAGGCCTTGCAGAACCTAATGACAGCCTCGACGCGACGCCAAAACCTTATGACCCGGTTGGCCGCGGCGATGCCAACCGCGCACGGCTCTGCGTAGCCCAGCCTATCTCGACTTCCTGCGGCGTTCGCGCATATTCCGCACCGGTCGGCGGGGTAGGCTCCATCGTTGCCCTCAAATCATGTGTTCAGGTAAGTGGCCGCGCGATTGGCTCGGATAATATCATCGTGCATGAGCTTCACAGCATAGAAGGAACCCATTCGCATGACAAATCCAGGGCTCGCATATGCGCCTTCTATGCACCCGCCATATATCAAACCCTACGGGCTTCGCACCTCCCTCCCTCAGGGTCTGTCTCAGATGTGAGCCGCGCCCCAACGCACGTTAGGGGAGGGCTTGCGCGTGCGCCATCTGCACGCCGGCCGGGCATGCTCGCCTCAACCGGGCTGCGTCCTGCCTCGGGTAGCCGCAACCCACTTTGAGAGCATATTGCCTCGGCGCGCTCGCGTCTTACCATTAGAGTTCGATGTGTTAGTCCTAGATGCACTCATGCATGGCTACCCTAATACTAGCATTCTTGAGAGCCGCTACAAATGCATATGCACTCGCAGCCAGAGAGCCTCGCTTGTCGCGTCACCGCGTAGGCGCAAGCTTGCCGCAAAAGGCCCGCGCAGATGACGGTTTGAACGGCCGATAGTGGCCGCAGCAGCGCTCTCGCAAGCGCGGGATCGACAAAAGCCCTCTTCGAGGCTTCTTGACTAATAGCGCGTGAGGGAAATAAAAAAAAAAATAATGACACTCGGATCGGGGGCTTGCACTTGCCCTGACGCTGCGGCACATGTTTGCCTGCACTGCATGGGACCTAGTCATCACCACATAGCATGACCTGCAGGGGGGAAGGGGGCAGCGGTGCGCGCAATATGCGCTTTACAACAAGTCGCAACTTGCGGCGAGATTTTTGTCGCAGCGCCCGCCACGTCCTACCCCGGCGGTCCGCCCACTTGAATGGGCCATACATGGGAAGCGGCCAAGCACTATTGACTGCACATAGTGCAGGCCGCCGTGCGATGTATGCTGGGCCCCCTGACATGCCTGCCATGCGACATGCACCTCGCGCTCGAGACCAAACCCAGTTCGACGTGAGGAAACAGCAACGCCATTAGAAGCAGTGCCACATCCGGCTGGCGCAGCGAGATCACGCCAAAACCGTTGGCTGCTGCCGCACCCGCTTCGCAGGCGAGAAGAGCCTAGCAGAGGTAAGCGCCGGCGGCGCCAAGACCTTGCCGTCTTGCAACATCGAGCAATGCAGCCAAGCGCACTGCGTCGTCGTATCGCCGCATTGCTCAGAAGCGACCCTAGGTCTGTGCGCTCCAGTGCGCAACTAATAGCCGTGCTCGGCTCCGCGCGACGGTGGCCGAAAAGTGCCGCACATGCGTGCACAGCCAGCTAAAATGCGCCGCGCTGAGCATAGCCGATCACACGCAAAGAAAAATAATGAACGCGGCCAAATGAATAAATTAGAAAAAAAAAAGTACAAAAGAAACGAAGAACGGAAGCAGAAAGCGAAAAGTTGCCATTAGGGTGCGCCACCAGGCTACGGCTACGCCACCAGGCTCCGTCGCCGGCCGCGACGCCTCATATCGCGCTGGCGCACGTTGTGCAGACGCCCGGACTCTCACCACGGCTGCGGAAGTATGCGTCGTAGCAGCGCTCGTGCAGGCGCGCCGCGCACTGGTAGTTTGAGCAGAGGCGGCCGGCCAGAAACCATTGCTCGCAGCCCATGCAGCGGTGCAGCGTCCTCTCCGCATAGCGCTGGACGAGGTACGCCTGCAGCTCGTAGAGGCAGCGTACGCTGATGAAGATGCGCCCCGCTCGGCGCTCGGACGTGCCGGGCAGCTCCTCGAGCCACTTGTGCAGCAGCAGCTTGTCGATGATGTCGCCCTTCGCGGGGAACCGGTCCAGCGGCAGGTCGCTGGCCGGGTCGATGCCCTCGCAGCGGGAGTCCACGAACATGACGTCGAGCATGTCGCGGAACTGCGGCGCCTGCGTGGCGGACAGGAAGCGGCGGTCGAGGCCCATTGGCAGAGGCGCCTTGTTGATGAGGTAGTAGTAGAAGCTGCCGTGGTCGAAGTCGTTGCGCACCTTGATGAGCTCCATGTCGACGGCGTCCAGCGCCTCGTTAGCCGGAATGAGGAGCTGCTCTACGGAGCGCTGCTCGGACTCAGGCCGCCGGTGGTTTAGTGTGCGCAGCGCCGCCTCGAGCTCCACCTCGCTCATTGCCTGCGAGGCCATGATGACCTGCAGGAATAACTGCTGCACAGTGCCCTCCGTGTGGTCGGAGCTCATGCGTGTCGCGTAAACGTCAGGGCGCCCGACGCGTGCATAGACCGAAACCGCGGGCCCGGATAATCATACAGTCATCACGGCCCCGGGGCCTGAGCGCATAGCCAGTGCGCGAGCGTGCTGCGTCCCAATTGTCGGCAAAAATTAGCGGCACTAGACGAGCGTAATTGTGCGGACACGCACCCCATGACGCAAGCAGTGGAGCGCCAAATTTGTGCGTGGCGAGCTCGAACATAAGCTGTGGTGGCAACGCGCAGCTTTGGGCAGCCTGAATCAGCTACCACTCAGCTCGCCACTGCGGGCAGCACTGCGCATAGCACTACATCCGGGATACGTAAAATCAGATAGGGAAGATAATGCGCTAAAGCGCGAAGGACGGCGGCGCCAAGACGCGGCGCAGAACAAGCCGCAGCGCGCGCACTGCAGCGGGCACTGCCCCGCAGGCAGTCTCTAGCGCTGCTGACCGTGGGCTGACCTAAGCCACACTCCCAGTCACGCCTCCCGCGTGGCCGGCGCAGCCCCAGCTCAACAACGTAGGAGGCGACGGCAGCGCAGCGTAGCCTCAGACCAGCACACTCCACGAACGATGTCCAGCGCAGAGCCCTACGACCCATACATCCCGGCGTCGCATACCGGCGGCGAGTCGCGGACAGCCGCGATCCAGGCACAGATCGACGACACAGTCGGCATCATGCGGGAAAATATTAACAACGTGGCCGCGCGAGGCCGCGGCCTCGACGACCTGCAAGACAAGACCGACAACCTGGCTGCGTCGGCGGCGGGCTTCCACAGCGGCGCGAACCGCGTGCGCAAGCAGATGTGGTGGAAGGATATGAAGATGCGCATGTGTCTCATTGCCTTGGTGATCATTGTAATTGTCGTCGTTGTTGTCGTGCCCGTGGCCACGCTTGTGCGCCGCTGAGCCGCCCGCCGGCCTATCGGCCATCGTTTTCTTTTTTTCCATCGTCCGCAACCCGCGGTCCTTGCCGTCTCTACGAAGGTATGCACGGCTGCTACATACGATACTATTTATGAGCATCTAAGTTTCTTTATATTTGTTCCCAGGACAGTGAGACCGCACTGCACTTGCTGGGCTGGTAGCCACTATAAATGCAGCGTGCGCCGAGGCTCGTCTGTTTGTACTCTGGCCCCAAGTCGAAGCATATATATGTCGAGATCCAGACTTGCTCACATGGAAAATTGCGATCAGGCCGAGTCCGGGCTTAAAAAGCTTTTGTTTTCGTCGCGTTGAAGCAAAGCCTGTGTCGCGCGCTTCGACGTCACGGTCTACGTACTTGCCCGCAAGCGCAGCGCAGAGCGCCCGACCGTTAAGTGTACAATTTTCAGGCCACCAGCTCGTTTTGGAGCCCGAGCCGCTGCACAAGCGGCCGCAACAGCCGCCGCAACAGCCGCCGCAACAGCCGCCGCAACAGCCACTGCGCTGTACTGTCAAGCGGTAGCTCGAGCCGCTAACGGGCCAGCCGCGGCTGGTGCGAATACTAGCCTTCACAAAAAGTAACCTTTACTGAATTCTATTTAGCAGAGACGGCACCGCACCTGCGGGCTGTTTAGTACGGAAGCGGGAACGACGACGCCCAAGCGGCGACCTCCTCGCGCAGCTGCTTGAGCTGGCCGTCCTTGTCGGCCGTGGCCGCGGCCTTGAAGTCCTTGAGGCGGTTCGCGTCCTTCGGCAGCGACGCCTGCAGCTCCTTCGAGTACACGACGGCACGGTCGATGAGCTGAGCAATGCGCGCGAAGTCCTGCTCGCCGAGGCCGCGCGTCGTCATCGCCGGCGCGCCGATGCGCACGCCGCCAGGCACGAGCGCGGACGAGTCGCCCGGGATCGAGTTCTTGTTGATGGCGAGGTTCATGAGCTCGGCGACGTGCTCGACGCGCGCGCCGTCGACGCCCTTCTCCTTCTTCGTCGACACAAGCACCATGTGCGAGTCCGTGCCGTCGCTGACGAGCTTGTAGCCGAGCTTCTTGAACTCGTGCTCGAGCGCCTTCGCGTTCTTCAGCACGAGCTCCTGGTACTCGCGGAACTCGGGCGTCGCGGCCTGCTTCAGCGCGACGGCCAGCGCCGTGATCGTGTGGTTGTGCGGGCCGCCCTGGTGGCCGGGGAACACGGAGAAGTTGATGCGCTGCTCGAGGTCGTACGGCACGTCGTTGCCCTTCGCGTCCTTGCGCGAGCCCTTGCGGAAGAAGATCATCGCGCCGCGCGGGCCGCGCAGCGACTTGTGCGTCGTCGTCGTCACGACGTCCGCGTACTCGAACGGCGACGGGATGACGCCGGCGGCAATGAGGCCCGAGATGTGCGCCATGTCGACAACGAGGTACGCGCCGACCTTGTCGGCAATCTCGCGCATGCGCTTGTAGTCGATGAGGCGGCAGTAGGCGGACGTGCCGGCAACAAGCACCTTCGGGCGGAACAGCTCTGCGTTCTCCTCAAGACGCTCGTAGTCGATAATGCCCGTCTCGAGATCGACGCGGTACGGCATCGTCTCGAAGTACGTCGACACAGCACTGATCTTCTTGCTCGGGATCTGATAGCCGTGGCTAAGGTGCCCGCCGTGCGGCAGGTCCAGGCCCATGAGCCGACCGTGCGGCGGCATGAGGGCCTGGTACACCTGCAAGTTCGCAGGCGAGCCGCTCAACGTCTGCACGTTCACGCCCCACTCCTCGGGGCTAAGGTGGAACGCGTTGAGCGCGCGCTTCTGGCACAGCGTCTCGATCTCGTCAATGTTCTGGTTGCCGCCGTAGTAGCGGGCACCGGGGTAGCCCTCAGAGTACTTGTTGCACATGGGCGTGCCGACGGCATCGATCACGGCCTTCGACGTCAGGTTCTCGGACGCAATGAGCACAATCGACTCGCGCTGGCGCTTAATCTCGTTCTCCACGATCTGCGCCACCTCGGGGTCGAACGAGTCGAGCCCCGTGTGCATCAAGTCCTTGTGTCCCGCGCTCAGATGGTAGCTCATTATTGCTGTATGTGGAGTTGTCCGCAACGGCTAGGCTCGCCTTGACTCACTGAAAAATTACGCATCCGCTGGCACCGGCTTATCACGTGGCGGACGCACGCGCAACCGCGATCAGCCTACTATCACGAGATCCTCGCAGATGATACCCGCATACTCGGGCCTCGATAGCTTATCCGGGATGCTACGACTTGCCGCCTGTCAACTGACAGCGCCAAGTTACGCTTAGCGTGGGATTAGGGCGGTTCGGCATAAGCGTGTGTGTGCAGCAGCAGCCGCCGCGTCCACAAAATAATCCAGCAGCAGCTCGCGCCACCACAAACTGCCTCAAGAATAAACCGCCCGCGCTGCCGCACCACAAAGCACTGCAGCAGTCGCACACACGTCCGCTTGCAACTCGAACATCTGTTCTGAGGTCTAAACTAACGCATGCGCGCTACGACGTCGCGTGAGGCGGCCAAGGCGCAGGAACTGGCGGCGCGCCTGCAGGCGTCGCCTGCGCCGGCCGAGCTCGTCGCGGCCCTGCAGGACTTCCGCGCCTCGTTCGACTTGGCAACCGAGTCCTCGTCTTACACGTTGCAGGTCTACGCGAGCATTCTAACGACAGCGCTCATTCCTCTGTTCGTAACCGAGTCTAATGTTGTAAACGAATTCGTGCGCGTGTTCAGCAACGCAGCCGGGCTCGGTGCGCTGGTCTCGAGACTCGCTGTGGCGCCGCAGCACGAGGTCGACGCGCTCGTGCGCGTGCTGCAGCTCGTGCTCGAGCAGCCCGGCATCGTGGACGCGCTCGTGCATGCGCAGCCCAAGCAGGCGTCGAGCCTCGTGTTCGGGTCGCGCATTTTGAACGTGGCCGCCTCGCGACTCACACACGCGTGGCTTGCAGACGCGCCGCGGTACACGGCGTGGCTCGCGCGGCAGCTCGTTTCGACGCCGGCGCTGGCCACGCAGGCGCCGCTATTCGACCGCGCCGCGAAGCTCGGCGTGCCGGCCATGCTCGTGGCAACTTATCTCGAGCCCGAGCACTTCGAGGCATTCCGCGCGCTGTGGCCGCAGCTGCGCGCGGCACAGCAGACCTTCGTGCTGGCGCGCGGCCTCGTCAGCGTACTGCCGGCGTCCCCCGCTCAGGCGGGCCGCCTCCTGCTTGACCTCGGCGTCGATGCGCAGCTTTTTTACGACGTGTGCTTGCGTCTGCCTGCCGGCGTGGCGACGATGCGCGCCGGCGTAGTCCTGGCGCGCGAGTCGGGCAAGCTGCTGCCCGTCGTCGTGAAGCTTGTCGACGAGTGGAGCAGCAGAGTCGCCTTCGAGTGCTCGACACTTGCAGCGAAGCAGACTCTCACGCAGCTCATTGTCGCGTCGTGCGGCTCCTTGGCCCCGGCCGACGCGGCGCAGATCTCGCACTCAGCGCCGCTCCTCGACGGCGTGTCGATGCATCTCGGCTCTTCGTCGGAGAACGTGCGCAAGCTCGGCACGCTTGTCGCCGAGACATTCGCGAAACAGGCCGGCCAAAAGCTCGAATTTGGAATCACCTACGACGACTACGAGTGGTGGCTCGGCTTCGACGCCATAGACACCGCGGCGCCGCGCGCGAACACGAGCCACTTACAGTCTATTCTGCGGCCGGACGTGCGCGAGACTTCTGCGTCGCGGGCAGCCGATGCGGGCGATTCTGATGATGAGGACGAGCAGGCTAACCGCGGCCGCAGCGCCGGACACGACGACGACGACGACGACTACATCGACTCAGATGAGGAGGTCGTGCCGCCCTTCTACATAAAGGACCTCGTTGCCTATCTACAGAGCGACAAGTACGGCGAGGTGCATGCAGGGCTGAGCGCGGGCGCCGCGCTCATTGCGCGCAAGGCCCAGTTCGGGTCCGAGGTGCCGCAGTATGCGCCGGACCTGCTGCGTGTGGCCTGCGCGCTCACAGACAAGTTTTCCATCACGAAATTCGCCGAGCTGCGCCAGGGCATTCTGAATGCCACGCTCGTCGCCGACCCGAAGCAGGCGCCGCTCGTCGTGACGATGTTCAGAACGGGCGAGTGGTCGCTCGCGCAGCGCCAGAGCCTGCTTACTGCCCTCGTGTCGGCGGCGCATGCGCTGGCCCAGGGTCAGAACCGCGGCGAGTGGGAACGCCTTCCGCCGGCGCTGCACCGGCTGTTCGCGACGCCCGAGGACACGGAGCGCTTCGCCGTGGCCGGGGTGGACAAGCTCAGCATTAGCGCGGATGCGCCGGCCAGCCCCGGGGGCGAAGCGCCAGAGCCGCGGGGCACGGTCGTGCGCCGCTCGCAGCGGTTGGACGCGGCGCGCGCATTGGCGGCCGCGGCGCCGCAGCCTGCGCCGCAGCCACGCAATCTGTTCTCGCGCGTCGCGCACCTGTTCTTCTTCCCGCTCGTTGCCGCGGCTCCGCCGCTGCGCGCGAGCTCGTACGACGCGCTCATCTATGCGCAATGGCTGCGCACGCTGGGCATCGTCGTCGTCGAGGCGTTTCCGACGCAGCACATGCCGGACATGGTGCACGAGCTGTGGCCAGTGCTTGTGGGCCTGGCCGTGCGTGGCGCTCATGAAGTCGTTATTGAGGAGGCATTATATACGTGTCTACTGATGGTCATATCGGTGGCTGGAGGCATCATTATCCAGAGCCACGCGGCGGACATAGGCGTGCTAATCGACAAAATTTACGCGCGCATGCAGGCAGGGCTGCAGCCGCGCACACAGCAGCTCGCTGTGGCGGCCGGCGCGAAGCTGGCCGAGATGGCCGCCGAGATCGAGCGGCGCATGTTCGGCGGCGCTACTGCGCCTGCTTGAGCGCCCATTCTTCGGGCGTGAACGTCTTCTGCGTAAACGCGTGCACCGAGGCGATTTCGCTCTTCAGCGCTGCGTTCACGGCCTTGTGGCGCAGCAGTTTTGAGCGGCCCCTGAACGCGTCGCTCACTACGGTGACTTCGAATGCCTGGCCGCATCCGCCACTTGTGTCAAGGACCTCGACGTGCGAGGCATTGAGCTGCTCTCGCAAAGCCTTCTCAAAAGTCTGAGGAGTCAGCATTGGCGGCGTGCAGGAATGCAGGCGAGTGCGTCGCGTCGGTAAAAAAGGGTGTGCTCTGATTCATTAAAGTGAAAAATAACGTACGTTGTGGCACGTGACTTTTTGGGGCACGAAGGCGCGGGCGAGATCAGGCCTGCGCGGTCGGTGCCCGAGCCCGACTGCGGTCGGCGGCCCGATGCGCCACGGCCAGGCCCCCGCCACGGCCAGGCCTGCCGCGGCGCCAACGGTGGTCGGCGATACTGGAGCCAGACTAAGTCGAGCAATACAGCCCGTGCCGCTCAATGCCACGGCTGAATAGTGGCTATGAATAGGGCCAACGGATGTCCGTCGACGCGTGGGCCCAGCGGCGCACGCACCTGCAGATCCGTATACCCATCGGCCGCAACCCCTGCAAGGCGATACACGTCGACGCACACAGTGCGTTCATTTTTTGGTGTCGTGCGTCACGTGCATGTCCCGAGGTCGCAGGCGGCGGCCGCTTCGTCACCCCGCGAGCACCACCGCGGGCTAAGTCCGGCGAAGCTGCGCCCGCTGACGTGCTAACTGCGCAAAACTTGTTGAATGGTGTTGCGTACGCAGAAAGTAAAGGCCGTTGTGGACGCCCTGCAGCGGCTCTACCCGAAACAGCTGGCCGATAGCTCGTGGGACAACACGGGCCTGCTGCTCGACACGGCCGCAACCGCGCCGCCGAGGACTAGCGAGCGCACGGACCCGCGCGTGCTGCTCGCGATCGATCTCACGGCGGACGTGTGCGACGAGGCGATTGCCATGAACTCGGACCTCGTCGTGGCGTACCACCCGTTCATCTTCCGCGGCCTAAAACAGATCTCGAGCGCTAACCCGCAGCAGTTCTCGCTGCTCAAGCTCGCGCAGGCCGGCATTTCTGTCTACTCTCCGCACACGGCCATCGACGCGAGCAAGGAGGGCGTGAACGACTGGCTCGCCGACGGCATCACGGACGCGCGCGAGAACGAGGCGTCGCGCGCAACCGTGCAGCCCGTGCAGCACGGCCTACCGGGCCACGAGGATGCCGGCTTCGGCCGCCTCGTATCCCTGAAGACCCCCGTGCCGCTGCCGCACCTCGTGCGCCTCGTGAAGGAGCACCTCGAGCTGCAAACGGTGCAGCTCGTGCTGGCCGAGCGCCACACGACGGACCCCGTGCAGACAATTGCCTTGTGCGCGGGCTCGGGCGGTTCCGTTCTGCAGGGCTCTAACGCCGACGTGTGGGTTACGGGCGAGCTCGGCCACCATGAAATGCTTTTTCTGCGCGAGACGGGCACGAGTGTGATTGTGTGCGGACACTCGAACACGGAGCGCGGCTTCCTGCCCGTGCTGAAGAACCAGCTCCAGGAGGAACTGGCGAAGGACGGTGTGCGGCCGCGAATCCGCGTCTCGCACACGGACAAGGACCCTCTGCAGTACGTCTAATTGCAGGCAGCGTATACGAAGGTGTAGCATGACGCAGCTGCGAGTGGCACATGCTGGGTCAAAGCGCAAACTCAGCAAAAGTAATGAGGAAAACGATTGAGCGCCTGTCGGTCAGGAGAGCTAGAGCTAGAGCTAGAGCTAGAGCTAGTGACGAGCCGGCTATGGTGCTGCAAAGCACAAATAAAAGCTCGCCCAACGCGCCTAGCTGGCTCGAGCCTCCTGCCTGCTGTTGCGACTTCTTAATGAGAGCGTGTTTGTGCTGTCCATATATTAATGTCTCGTTAGCAGAGCGTCTGAGCGCGCGGAGCTCAAGTTAAGTTTTGCGCGTCGGCGACTTCCTCGCTGGTCATGCTTGTGATTTAAATACATATTGTACATAACCTAGCCAGGATGAGGCTACTCGAGAGCCAAGAAGTTTGCGACGTCGCTGATGCTCGTCTTCATTTTCGGCTCTACGCCGCGCAAGCCGCCAACCCACTCAGCCAGCTGGGCAATGTTGTCGCGGCCCTCTACATAGTACAAGCGCGGCTCAGCCGAAGGCTTGGGGAAGTCTATTTTGAGCTTTGGGTAGCGCCGCTTCGGCTGCGAGCGCTGCGCACCGTCGCCGGCAGCGCCCTTTGCCGCGCCGGCCACCTCAGTACGTTCCGACTCCGACGCGGGGCCAGCTGCACGAGCACCTGTCTCGTCCGCCGCCTCGGCGCCGGCCTCAGAGCCCGGCTCAGAGCCCGGCTCCGTGGCGGCAGCCGCAGCCTGGCGGCCGCGTGCTTCTTTGCGGTGCCGCTTGCGCTCGGCGATCTTCTCGGCGACCATCTCGTCTCGGCCCTCGAGCACATGGTTCACGTTCAGGCCGAACTGCCGGTGCCACGCGGCCAGCTCGGCCGGGTCGTACAGCGCCTCACACATGATCCACGAGCTCCATGCAGAATGCTCCTTCGACTTGTACTGCAGCGACCAGTACTTGTTGCCGAGCTCGTCCACAGCCATGGGCGATGTGCGCATGTTGAACTTGTGCAGCTTTTGGTACAGCTGCTGCTGCGCGCGCCACGCCTTGTTGTCGGCGGCGCGCTGCGCGGCGGCCACTTTCTCCTTGTGCACTTGCTTGTCCACCTGCTTCAGCTTGGCCAGCTTCTGCTCCGTCTCCTTCAGCTTCGCGTAGATCTGTTTTATCTCATCGCTCGCGTCCTTTTCCACATACTTAAGCTGGTCCATGTCGCTCATCACTGTAATGCGGATCGTTTCCGTGCCCGTGCATATGACCATTAGCCGCCGCACGAGGTCCAAGCGATCGGCCTCCGTCTCGGGTGCCGCTGTTGGTGCGTAGGCATCGAGCTGCTCAACAAATTCCAGTAGCCAGTCCCACACTTTGGGGTCGCCGGCCTCGAGCTGGTCAATCTCGGCCAGGTATGTGCGAACTCCCGAATGTAGGGGCGTTGTGTCGTTCTGGATGAGCTTCAACATGCCGAGAATGACGGCCTTGAACAGCTCGGGCGTCCACGGCGATAGTGGGTCGTTTATAGCCGCCGTGAACCGCGCCGGCACGCGGCACAACTTGTCGAACCGCAAGAGGAACTCGCGCAGATTCAGCCGGTGCCAAAATACGTCGACGGAGTCTACCTTTATGGGCGCAAAAACTGGTGGCGCCACGGGGTTCGCGTATTTGAGCGTCACAATCTGCTTTGGCACGCGCTTGGGCGGCGGCTCCAAGCCGGCCGCCGCTGCCTGCGCCGCCTTGCGCTTTGTCTTGACGCCCTTTTTGGCTGCCGCACTACGCGCCTCAGAGCGCGCCTTCTCGAGAGCGAGGCGCTCCTCGCGCGCGCGGCGTAGGTCCTCGGAACGCGCGCTGACGGTGCGAATGCGCTCCGAGCGCCGGCGCGAGCCGTTAAGCTCCGGTGCAGATTCTGTACTGGACGCTGCTGGTGCTGGTGCTGGCTCGGGCTCGCGGAGCCGCAATTTGAGAGAGAACGCGCGCTGCGCGTCTGGCGCGTCCGCGTCCGCGTTCGCGTCCGCGTCGCTAGGTTCCGCATCAGCAGAGTCGGCTGCTGCATGGCTCAATGTGGGCTCGTCTTCGTTTTTTGGCTGCGTATCGCGTGGCTTGCTATTTTCGCGTCGTGGCGCGTCCGCCTCGCTGGCACTCGCGTCCGAGCTCAGGTCGCTCGCGGGCGACGGTGACGACGCGTGCTCGTGTTTAGCACCTGCCTCGTCCTCGACACTACTCGCCGCTTGGTTCATCGCAAAAACGGCCGCAGCCGGTTGCGCCATTTGCATGCCTGAGTGTGGCCCAACTTGCGAAAAATGAAAACTAGGGTCCGGATTATGGAAGGGCCACCGCCTCTGTGGGCACAGACGGAGAGCGTCTGACACGAAGGAAGCAAGCGGCAGGTGTTGAGCAGCTCTCTTGCGGACCAATAGGGACTCATAAATAATGTTGAGAATACATATTGCATAAATTAGGCGCCGTAGGCACAGTTGTTGGCGCGCCGCGACGAGCGGCGTCTCAGGGCAGTAGCAAGTGAACTGCGGCGACACACGGACGAAACAGCCGCAGTATCAAAATACGACATAACAGCTCGACAAATTGCATGCTGTTCATAATAATGATTTACAGATGGCACTGACTGCTCGTATATATGGCTGTGGACAACGGGCAAGGCATAAGCAGCAGGCTATGCCTTGAACTAGACAACCAGCGCGGATCCTCGTGGCCTATCCTTCTAGCTATATGCTGCGCCCATACTGAAGCTTGCTCCATTCTGGAGTGCGTTGGCGCGGCCAACACACAAATTGTGCGGCCCATCACTCGAACCGTACTTGTATATGAAGTGCACCGAGGATGTACTCGTCTTGGCTTCTTGATATAACAAGCATCCAGCTTTGAAGGTCTATGCCAATAATTACTGCTGCTGGAGCGCGCTTCTGGCCGCGCCAATGAAGAAGGCACTCATGACGTCACGCGCGGCTGGGCCTCATTAAACTGTTAATTAGGGCGCGTACGTGAGCACACGTCGTCGGGCAGCAGCAATAGAGCATGTAGCCGAATTGCCTAATGGGTAAAGCGCGAGCTTGGCTATTTCGAATTGAATAGCTCCGGTATACATAGGTACATATCCTTATACGCCTCGGTCGCAGGCTTGTCGCGGGCTTGTCTCGGGCTTGTGCACTCGCTAGCTAGCCATAAACGTTAGCAACTTGGTCCGGAATTTCGGCAGTCACGCCCGCAAACATGCCCCATGTGTGAATCTGCACGTACCCGCCGCGACACGCTACAATTATGGTCCCCAAAGACATATCCCCAAAATTACCCGAAAGGGGTACCCCAAACTAGTCCCCCACCCACACCTCCCACTCTGCGCAGACGCCTAGCCGAAACGCGGGGCCGTAATCATTAATTTCACAAGCGACTCCCCGTACTGTGGCTACACAATGTCGCCCAGTGCGGCTCTGCGGCGCCTTGAGACAGAGTTTAATCACGTTCCCCATACCGAACCCAAAACCGCGCGCTCCGGCGTGCTGCTCGCGTGCCGCCTGCCAAATCCCGACGCGTGACTTCGGAGCCACCTCATCACAAGGGCCCGGGCCATAAAGCACTCCACCGACAGCGTTTGTTAGGCCGCAAGTGCACAGAAATGAAAGCGCGGAAGGCACAGCAGTACGAAATCCCGATTGCACAGCAGCCGCCCACCGCGGGCGCAGATGTGCACCTGCGCGGCGCACAATACCAGGGCCCCCGCCAGGGCGCGACTGCATATGCGGGGCCGAGCAGCCGCAGCGGCGTGCGCTTCCAGTCGCAGCTGCTTGACCGACTGCATAACTACGCGCACACGGCGGATGAGAAGCTGAGCGAGCTGGGCGCGCCACTGAAGCCGTACCTGCCTGTGCTGGGCCGGCTGCTTATCATCGCGACGTTCCTTGAGGACGCGTGGCGCATCGTCACGAACTGGGGCCCGCAGGTGCGCCACATCTGGCAGGTCCGGGGCGTGCCGTGGATCCTTACGGAGCTGTTCCTCGTGCTGAACGTCGTGTTCATGCTGGTCGGCTCGTTCTCCGTGGTGACGAAGAAGCACCTCGAGTTCGGCGTCGGGTTCCTCCTGGCTGTGCTTGTGAGCCAGGCCATTGTGTACGGGCTTATTTTCGACCTGCAGTTCTTTGCGCGCAACGCGAGCCTCACGGGCGGCCTGCTGCTCGTCGTGAGCGACGTGTTTGCGAACGACCGCCGCGGCCGCGTGCTGCCCGGCCTGCTGCGGCTTGACACGAAGGACCGGTCGCAGAACATCATCTTCGGTGGCCGCGTGCTCATTGTTGTGCTCTTTGTCGCGCACCTTGTCCTCACGAAGTGGACGATTGGCGCGCTGCTGCTCAGCGCGCTGAGCCTCGTCGGTTGCGTGCTCGTTGTTGTCGGCTATAAGGCGCGGTTCTCGGCGAGCCTGCTCGCGCTGCTGCTGCTCATCCAGAACTTCACGACGAACTCGTACTGGCGCCTGCAGAGCTGGAACCCGCAGCGCGACCATGTGCGATACCAGTACTACCAGACACTCTCAATCATTGGCGGCCTCATCCTGCTCGTGAACATCGGCGCGGGCAAGATCAGCTTCGACGAGAAGAAGAAAATATACTAGACAGTTGTACGAAAAGGAGATATAGCAAGCAGTTATCGCTAATTGTTTTTTTGTGTGCTGGTGCATTCGCATGCAGGCGCGCAGCGCGCAGACCGCTTGCCGCGGGCAAAAATGCTCGGAGCACGTAAACTGCTCGAATCACCACTAGCAAATGCGAGCCGCTGCACAGCGCCGCTAGAAACGGCCGTGGCTGGGCCCCCGGGCAGGCCGCGCGCGCGCGCGCCACAACGCACCGCCGCCGCATACACGACACGATACGCGCATTGGCCCCACAGCGCGCTGGCGGCGGTTTCCGGCGCAAGTCAGCAGCAGCGTGCGCGCGCGCAGCCTGCACCGCATTCGAGCATGGGAGGTATTTTACGGCGCGACAGATCGGAATCCGAGGCCCGCGCACAGGAGTTCGACCGCGAGCAGGTGCGCAAGAACACGGAGCTGAATGCGAAGCTCGGCTCCGCCGGCACCGAGCTGCGCGGCCGCCTCCACTCAAACGAGTCATCGCCGGCTAGCGAGCCCGGCGCCAAAAAGCACTACCCGAAAACGAAGGCGCCGACGGCGCTAAAGGAGCACGAGCTCGAGGAGGACCAGGGCTTCGCCGAGCCCAAGAAGCACGACATCGACTTCGACGAGCAGGGCATTGAGGAGTGGGACCAGCACCGCGGCCAGGCCCAGAAGATCCTCGAGCCGAACACACCATACATGGGCACAGCAGCAGATACAGAGTACTACGACGATGACCCCGTGCCCGAGGACCTGGACCTGGGCAGCGCTGCTTAACACCATATATGTACTGCTAACTGATCGCGCATCTTGGGTACGACCGTTGTTTTCCTGAGCAATTTGTGCGGGCGCACAAATTGCGCGACGCAGCTGTTGCGTGGCGCCTCGCGCGCTACTGACTTTACGTACTAGTAGTCCTGCGCCGCCAGTACTGCGCCGCCAGTTCTTTTGGCTCTGCGCTGCGCGCGGCATTGTGCGTTCCTGATGTCTCCATCATCGTCGCATCTAATTAGGTTAATGGGTTACAGAGTGTAGTCTGCCTATTCCCTGGGCTGGGCCATTGCGGCGTCTGGCGCCGCTGCGTGCACTTCACGTCCCGCGTTCTGCACGCTGGCGCCCTTTGCTCCACGGCAAGCGGCTGCGACGAGCACTTAATTGTCCACTTCGTCGTCATCCTAAATAAGTCTATGTTACAGTCTACAGTTTCGCCTCGTCGTCCTCGTAGCGCGTGAACGACTCGAGGCTTGCCACGGGCACCGCGCGCGGGGCCATCACAAGCGTCTTCTTGAACGCCTGCTCGTCCGTGATCGGCTCGCCCCGCATCTGCGGCGCCGGCTCGTGGTGCACGGACGACTCCTGGCCAATGCGCGCCGCCGTCTCGACAAACTCGCGCGCCTCGTCCGGCGTCTGGCCGTAGTCGGACACAAGCCGCGCCGCGAGCAGGCCGAGCGCCTCGTGCGGCTCGAGCCCGCGGCACTCCTTGCTGAACGCCAGAACAGCGTCCGGCGTGACGGGGATCTCGCGCTCGGCCGTGAGCTGGTGCACGGCCTTCATGAGCGACGTCTCGGCGTCGGCGGGCTTCGGCGCCGCCTGCGCGACGAGATGCAGCGAGAACTGCGCGCGCGTGCTCGCGTTCAGAATGTACTCGTCGTACGCGCGCAGCACCTCCTGCTTCGTGATCTCCGACGCAAGGCGCGCCGCGCGCTCGCGCTTGTTGAAGTCGTAGTACCCGCTCGATATGGCTGTCCAGTACTGCTCGGCCTCCTCGTTCATGTTCTTCGGCTTCTCCAGCTGCTGCGCAATGACGGCGTCTACGTTGCGCCGGTACTCGTCCTCGCTCATCGCCTCGAGCTGCGGCCGCATCGTGTTGTGCAGGAAGTGCAGAATGCGGCCCTCCGCGTACGTCGACGGCTCCTCCGTCTGCACGCCGATCTTCAGCCACATCGTCGCCCGCAGCTGCCGCTTGTAGGCGATCACGACGTAGCCGAGTTGCTCCTTCGTGCGTAGCTGGTCGAACGCAGGCTCCTTGATGATCTGCATGATGATGCTCTGCGTCACTGACAATCGGCTGTCCGTCGTCTCGCCGAACTGGAACCCAAGGTCCACGACGTTGTTCGTGTTCGCCTTGTCGGCGAGCGGCATCTTGTAGTAGACCTCGCGCCCGGCCGGGAGCAGATACGACGCGGCGCGCTTGTTCTCCGTCGTCGGCCCGTGCGCGCTTTGCGGCACAACGGCGCGCACGGCGGCCGCCGTCTGCCGCGCGTCGTGGCTGTTCACGTTGCCGAGCGTGAGCAGCTCGACGCCGAAGCCCTGCTCGCGCAGCTCGGTCGCGAACTGTGAGACGCACTCAAACGTCAGCTTCTCGAGCGTCGCCACGCGCTCCTCGTACTTGTACACGTTCTCAGCAAACAGGAACGTGCTCTGCAGCGCGCGCTGCGCAAACGGCATGGCGTACGACAGATTGCTCAGCTGCCGCAGCTGCTGCTCCTTCACGACGCTGAAGCGGTCAGCGCGCAGCGGCGCGTGGCTGACCTTCTCGGCTAGCACAAGCAGCAGCTTCGATAGCTTCTCGCTGAAGCCATTCACTGCAATCTCGATGCCGTCCTGGATGCCGGACAGCGAGTGGTTCATGCCGGCCGTGTCAGCGTAGTACGTGTAGTCGGCGAGGTCGTCGTTCAGCAGCGCCACAAACATGTCGGCCCGCATGTAGTCCTCAATGGACGCGCTCATCTTCGGGTTCGCAAGCTTCAGGTAGAAGCTCGCCTTCGGCTGGAAGAACGTGTCGTCGAGCTTATGCCACAGCTTCAGCTCGCGCGTGTTGATGAGCAGGCGTGGCCGCGTCTGCTTGCGCGGCGCCGGGTCGCGGTCCTCGTGGGTCAGCTCGAAGCTGTTCGGCAGGAACTCGTTCGGCTTCGGCAGGTGCAGTTCGGGCAGCGCCACGGCGCGGATCTCGGGCAGCGTATCGATGCTGTGCTGCGTGCCGTACCACTTCTCCTTCTGGTCCAGGTTCTCGAGCCCCTGGCCGACAAGCAGCACGCGCATGTTCTCGCGCGTGAGATGCTTGCCGAACTCGCGCACCTCGTCCGGGTCATAGCGCTGCACAACGCTGAAGTCGAGCAGCCGCTCGCGCGGAATCGGCCGGTGCATGACGGTGGCGAGCGACACAGCCACGGGCATGGCCTTCGCCTTTTGGCGGTACAGGAAGGCCGACTTCGTTAAGCTCATGAGCTCGCGGTGCACCCACTCCTGTGGGCCGGCCGCCTTGACCATGTCTATGTAGGAGAACAGCGCCTCAACGACGTCGAACCAGTGGTTCTGGCCCTCGTTCGTGAGCTCGATGCTCACAAGCAGGTAGTCCGTGCCGGCGTCGATGTGCTGTCCGTGGCAGGCGAGCTCCGTTGCCCAGTGCTTCTCCTTCAGGTAATGCAGCAGCGAGCCCTCGGACTCGTGGCCAATGAGCTGCACGTAGTATCTGAACGGCTGCGTCTCGTGCGACGGCTGCTGGTTCGGCACGGGGAACGTAACTGTGAGCATGTTCAGGTCCATGACGGGCTTCGCGCGGATGATGAGGCCCAAGTGCTCGTGAGCGGCGGCACTGATGCGTAGGGCCACTCGACGCCGGCCAGGTCCGGATGCGGGTTTGGCACGCCGTCGAAGAACTCGTGCGTCCAGGCCTCTAGCGTGTCGAGGCTGTCTCTACCGATGATCACGAGCTTCATAATGCCGGCCGTGTAGTACTGGCGATAGAAATCGATGAGCCGCTCGCGGATGTTGATGCCGGCCTCCTCGGGCTGCACGCCCAGCGTCTCATAGTTGCCCGTCGAGAACTTGTGCATTGGGTGCTCCGGGTTCGACACGGTCTGCTCGAGCTGGAACAGGCGCCACACGTCGCTCTGCAGGTTCTTCTTGTTTTCGCTGTCGACGGCCATCATTTCGCGCTTCGTGCACGACTCCGAGAATAGGGGCGATATAAAGAACTGGGCAAACCGGTCGAGCGCGCCTTTCAAGTGCGGCCAGCTCACGTCGAAGTGGTAGTTTGTCGCCTCCGACGCCGTGTATGCGTTCGTCATGCCCGCGTGCTCGGACACGTACTGCTGGTACTCGTTCTCGCTGGGGAACTTCTCGGTGCCCATAAACAGCAAGTGCTCGAGGAAGTGCGCGAGGCCAGGCAATGCGTCTGGGTCCATGTAGGAGCCCACGCCGACCTCGAGCGCTGCCGCGGCCTTGTCGGTAGTGGGATCGCGGATGAGGAGCGCCTCGAGCCCATTGTCCAGACGCACGACGCGGTACTCGCGGTCGTCCACCAACGGCTTGTTCAACACGACCGCGGATTCCATCACCGGTTTTGCGGGATTCCTGGGCGGTTTTATCAAACTGCTAAGCGATTGCACCACCGTTATTTAGGCCCACCATAAATGGCTCACGTTTTTATCAGTCAGCAGCAGCAGGCTGGGCCTCCTCCTCTGCTCGCTTGCCGCGCTGCACGTCCCCCGCGGTTTCTCCCAACTGAAAATATGTAAGTTAGCCAGCTCGGCTAACTGTTATTTGTGTGGTTAGGCAGAAAAAAAGCGCCGCACCGAAAAAAAAACCGCCCTCGTGCATAAACGCACAAATAAGCTCGTGCCCGCCCGCACCTTCACCGAGATGCTGCCATCGCTGAGGGCGTTGCCGTCTCTGCATGTAGGACACGGCTGCCGCCGCACGTATGGCCAATTGGCCGCGGGCGCGGCCGCGGCCGCGACGTACGACAGGCCCCTGGACTTAGGGCCGTTCTCGGGCGTGTCGCGCGTCGGACCCGCCGATAAGGTGTATGTCGCCATGTCCGGCGGCGTGGACTCGTCCACGGTCGCGGCGCTGCTGGCGCGGCGGTTCCGCAACGTCGAGGGCGTGTTCATGAACAACTGGTCGTCGGCCGCGAAGTGCCAGGAAACGAGCTGGCGTGAGGTGCGGCAGCTGTGCGAGCTGCTGCGCATCGACTGCCGCCGCATTGACCTCGAGCACGACTACTGGACCGAGGTTTTTGAGCCCATGCTGGCGGCGTACCAGCGCGGCGACACGCCGAACCCGGACCTCGGGTGCAACCACTACATCAAGTTCGGCCAGCTCATTGCGCAGCTGCGGCGCAGCGACCCTGCCTTCCGCTGGCTGGCCACGGGCCACTACGCCGGCCTGGATCCGGCGCGCGGGCTCGTGCGCCGAGCGCAGTACATGCCGAAGGACCAGAGCTACTACTTGGCAACGGTAGATGCCGCGGCGCTGGACCACGTCTTGTTCCCGCTCGCGCACTTGGCGAAGCCGGACGTGCGCAAAATCGCCGCGCAGCTGGGGCTGCCGGACCAGGTCTCGACGAAGCGTGACTCGACGGGCCTCTGTTTCGTCGAGCAGCAGCAGGAAGTGGGCCAGCGCGGGTTCCGCAAGTTCCTGGCCGAATACCTGACTGACGATCCGGGGCCGGTCGTGCTGGCCACGGATCCCAGCAAGGTCGTGGGCGAACACAGCGGGCTGTGGACGCACACGATTGGCCAGCGCGCAAGCGTGCCCATGCCGCAGTCGGACCCGCAGACGCGCGGGCAGTGGTACGTGTGTGGCAAGGACGTGGCGCGCAAGGCGCTGCTCATTGCGCGGGGCACAAATAACGACCACCTGTTCTCGAACGCCCTTGTGAGTAGCGACTTCAAGTGGCACACGCCCTTCGCGGGCGACTACGCACGGCTCTACGCGCAGTACCGCTCGCTGCAGGAGCCGTGGAAGGTTGCCGATATCCGGGCCAGCGACTCGGGCCAGGGCATCGTCATGCGTTTCGACTCACTGCGCCGAGCCGTGGCCCCGGGCCAGTACATTGTTGCGTACGATAATGACGTCGTGGTTGGTGCAGGCACCATTACACGCGCGTTCCGGGCGTAGCACGGCAAACCTTCAAAATAGCTAGATAGTGGTAATCGTACATGCCCATTCTTTGTACACTAGTCAGAAATTAAGGACGTCTTCGAGCAAGAGCACGTAGCAGATCCGGGCACATTAGGGTCGCGCGCCCATAAACTTGACAAGGCTATTCAGCACTGCAGGCCACTCTGCAAGCGGCTTTGCAAATATGTAGCTAAGCTAACTGATTTGGTGGTTCAATGCACTCCTTGACAATGTTTATTTCATTTAACCGCGGGCGGCCGGCCATGCACGCGAGGCGTCTGGCTGCGATCACGAGGTCGCCTGTGCCGCGCGATACGCTGATACGCGGTCATACCCCCCCCAGAAGCGGTGCTGCTATCCACGCGCGTGCCGGTTGTTCAGCTCGTTTTGTCGGATCAATGCTTTGGCCCGAAGGATCTGCCTCGGTTGTGGCGGGCCTCGGAAGCTACCTCGAGCCCGAGCTCCCAGATGAGAGTGTATGCTCGTTCTGCGTCTCGAAGGCCGGCTCGTTTCTCGTCATGGCGTCAAAGTCGGTGCTGGCCCTGTTCCGCCTGAAGCCGCTCACGCCACTGGCCATCTACCCCGCATTCTTCCCGGAGACTCACATCGTGCAAGTCGTGGCTAGCCTGCGCGGCAATTTCGTGGCCGTGCTGACGGCCGACAACCGCGTCGCCGTGTTCAGCGTGCAGCCGCAACGCGATATCGAAGAAGTGCTCAAAATCGGCTACGTCGTGACACCTGGCCCCGGCGAGGCAATTGGCGCCCGTGAGCTCTGGCTCGAGCCCCTGAACACGCTGCAGCCCGAGCACAAGGTCGTCAAGCTGTGCGCCCTGGGCCCGCTGCTCGTCGTATATACGGATCAGCATGTTCATGTTGTTGAATGGCATGCATTCGAGTCCCGAGACCCGCTGAAACCGCCGGCACTACGACTGCTGAACGTTGACTACTTTGACACACACCCTAACGAGTTCATCCGCTCAGCAACCGTGGGTGTTTGGGCCAAGGACGAGTGGATCTCGTGCATCACCACTAGTAGCGGCAAGTCCCTCATCCTGCACTTCAAGGGGCTCAGTGCGAGTACCGTCAGCCTCGTCGCCAGCTCGCTAGTGCCCCTGCAGGGCGTGTGCTCGGTGGACTACAACTTCCGCATGGGCAAGCTCGCCTTCGTGACAGAGGCCAGCCGCGTGTTCGTACTTTCGGACCCGCTCGCGGCCGAGTCGGAGCTGTTCGAACTCCCCCTCGACGTGTCGTTCAAAATCAATTCTGTGCAGTGGGCGCCCGCTGGGACGGTGCTGCTGCTCTCGTGCGCGAACGGGTGGATCCTGTCGTCGTCCTTGGGCCTCATGCTGTACCACCACCAGGAGAAGTATGCGAATGGCGCCGAGCCTGTCGGCACCGTGCACGGCGAGTGGCTCGTCAACGCAGACGGGCTCGTGCTGCTGGACAAAAACGGCGAGCTGCGCGTGCACAACATTCTGCGGTGGAGCGGGAATAATGGCAGCGAGCGCACGCGGCCGCTGCTGCACGGCAACGGCCGGCTCATGGTCTACCATGGGCCGTCGCCGCGCGGGCTGCAGGCGAATGCCGGCGGCGGCTCGGGCAGCCAGATGTGGCTGACCGTGCCGCTGCCGACTTGGTACATGGCCCAGAACTGGCCCCTGGCACACGTGTGCAGCAGCCCCGACGGGCGGTACGTGGCTGTGTCTGGAACTGTGGGAATCATGCTTTTCAGCCTGGCCACGCGCCAGTGGAAGGAGGTCGGCGACCGCGAGTCCATGGTGCACGGCGGCCTGTGTTGGCACGGGCGCCGCCTTGTAGCCGCCACGCAGAGCGCCGACGATGGGACGACGTCCCTCAAGATGTTCTCGCCCGTCAGCGTGTACCACCAGAAGTCTTCGTCCGGCGGCGCGCCGAATCAATGGACGACGTCGCGGCACAGCCATGCGCACCGCGAGTCTGTGCCCTCGCCAGACAGCCCACCTGCGCGGCCGCGGTCCCTGCAGGACCCACCCAGCGCCGTGCCTGCACAGGGTGACGCGAGCGCGACGTCGGCGACGGGTTCGGGCCTGGCGCACATCTCAGCGCTGCCCAGCACGGCGAGCATCTCGGCGTTGAACCTCGGCTCGAGCACAGAGCAGCAGGTCATTGCGCAAGACACTCTGGGCAGCGGGCCGGGCAGCGTCGTGACGCTCTTGAGCAAGGGTCCGCATAACCTGTTGGCGGCGCTCGTTGGAGACACGGCGCGCCTGCTCATATACGACCTCACGCACAACGAGTTCGACCTCATCCGCGACATTCCTCTGTCCGGCGTGCTGCCCGGCTCGCGGCCGGCGCCAGCGGTGCGCGCCGTGTCGCTTGTCGACGAGCGGCGCGTGCTGGTGCTTGTCGGCAACTCGCTGGTGCTCATTTCCAGCATTGACGAGAACCGCAAGTACCAGAGGCAGATGATTGCCGAGCCCATTGAGTCGTTCACGTACCTGGCATCCGAAGAGCTGCTGTGTGTGTTCGACGGGCAGGAGATGGTCATCACAACGTGGCCGCCGAAGTCGCAGTCGCAAACCACGGAGTCGTCGCATCCGTCAACACAGTCGCAGCCGGACCTGTTGCAGCCACAGGATTCGTCGGCGCCGGACGAGAATCTAGGCAGCGACGCTGCCGAATTCGTACCGCCACACAATGGCAGCAGCAACAGCGGTGCGGCTGGCAATGCGAGCTCTGACAATGCGGGGTCCGACAACGCGAGCTCCGACAATGCCTATCTCACGACAATTCCTCTTGACGCGTACCCTGTGCACATTAGCCCGAACCGCGGCGTGCTGGCCCTTGTCGAGGCCGAGCCCATTCGCAGCTACGACGGCAGCTTCCTCGTGGCGCGGCCAGTCACGTCTCAGGAGGTGTACATACCCTACGTGCTGGAGGCTGCGCTCGTGTCTGCGTTCGACAAGGCTGTCGAGCTTGCGCGCAAGTACAGCAAGATGCCGTACTTCAGCGGCGTGCTAGAAACACTGCTGTACCGCGCCGTGACAAACGACGACGATATCACGGGCGTGAAGCTAGCGCTGGACCTCATTGCCGCGTTCCAAGAGGACGGGGGCGCGCGCCTTATTGTTGCCGGCTGTGCGCGCAAGGTCGACGTGAAGTACTGGTCGCGGCTGTTTGACGCAGTTGGCAAGAGCCCGGCGCAGATCTTCGACGAGTGCCTCGCGCGCGGTGAGCTCGAGACGGCGAGCGAGTTTCTGCTTGTTGTGCAGACGACGGAGAAGCAGGGCACGCCCGATACGGACGTCGCAAGCCTGGCCGGCCTGCAGCTCGACGGCCGCACGCAGAGCCTCTACAAAGCCGCGCTGGCAGCGGGTAAACTAGAGATCTGCCGCGAGATCTGCGAGTTCCTGCTGGCCGTCGACGGCAGCGGCGGCGCCCTAAAGCACCTGCGCGAGCTCGCCGCCGCCGCATAGGTGAATCCATGTACATTAAATGACATTAGATGCCTGACAAGGCACGCATACAGAAACCGGTTAAACAATAACGGAGCTACGTAGTTGTAGTTGCCGAGCCGTTACGGCGAAGCAGGTGCTGGGCGTATTTTAACTGCGCCGCGTGAGGCCGCGGCGAGGGCCACATTTTCATGAATCATGAGCATGGCACCAGGTCGGCACTATGGCTGCGCAATATACAGAACTTCCTCAACCACGCAATACACAACTACGCTACCGCGCCGGCGCTGGGCCGCGTGAGGCCGCGCCGTGGGCGCTAGTTTGCGAACCTATAGAAGGGCCACATTTTCATGAATGGCTGCGCAATATACAGAACTTCCTCAAACCAGGCAATACACAGCTACGCTACCGCGCCGGCGCTGGGCGGCTACTATTTTGGAGTCACTGCGGCCCCCGCAGAAAGTTAAATAAGTTATGCCTCGTTCTTGATGAAGCGGCGCACGAAGTTGTCGGGCTTCTGCTCGATCTTCGTGGCCAGGTAGTCGTCGAAGTACTTCAGGACGTGGCCCTCCTGCTTCCAGAAGTTCACAGTCTCCTGGAACTCGTTGTGGCCGTGCGCGAGCAGCAGGTTGCGCACGCGCATGTCCTCGACGTAGCGGTTGCGCTCGAACTGCTGCCGCAGCTTTGAGCGCACGATGTTAACGGGCACGTCCATCTCGTACATCTCCACGAACTGCGGCGCGCGGCGAATGTACGCGCGGTAGAGCGACATGACGCGAGACCGCAGCTCGACCGGCGACTTGCTGAACCGGGCGACTTCGGCGAAGGCCGTGGGTGTAGTAGGCATGGCGCGGTCCTAGTGCTGGTGGTTTAGCGCGCGAGTGACTGGCCAATTTCAAGACCCGAAACGCTGCTTTGTCAGCGCATCCCCAGCGGCTCATGCGTGACTAGCCGTATGGCGGAGCGGCGCCATTTGCCCAGGCGGGCCCACGCCTGCCGCCGAGCTCTAACTCTCCACCCATAGAGACACACTCTCAGTTGAGCACTTACTCAATTGAGCACAAGCTGCTCAACGCGCTGTGACGAGGCCGTGCTGCACAAGCCCAGCGCACTCCATTGAGCCGCACCCGCAGCTTAACGCGCCGGCTCCCCGTGCGCACACGACTCTTCCGCGCCAGCAGCGTAAACCTCGCGCGCGCCCAGCCATAACGCACTCGCCATGTCGTGCGACATCTACGAAGGCCACGCCGCCGTGGGCACAGCGACGGCTGCCGGGTTCGCGCTCGCGATCTTCCTCAGCTACGTGCCGCAGCAGGTCACGATTGTGCGGCGCCAGACCGTCGAGGGCATCAACCCGTACTTTCTCATGCTCATGAACCTGGGCTCTGCGTGCTCGTTCGGCAACATTCTCGTGCTGTCGCGGCCGCTCGCGGCGTGCTGCGTGAGCTCTATTAGCGGCTTCGACTGCTTCAGCAGCTACATGAGCCTTGCGCAGCTGTTTGCCGGGTTCCTGGGGCCGACGATCCTGCTCGCGCTGGCCGTGCGCTTCCGCCGTCCCGGCGCCGAGGGCGCCGCCGTGCTGCGCTCGGCCCGCGTTGTCGGCGCTGCCGACGCGCTCATTCTCGTGCTCGTGCTCGCCGCGCGCAGCCGCGCGCTTGCGCAGCGCCTGGCCACGGCGTTTGGCCTCATCGCGCTGAGCGTCGGCTTTGTGCAGTACTTCCCGCAGATGCTCACGACGTACCGCCTCAAGCACACGGGCTCGCTGTCGGTGACAATGATGCTGCTGCAGATCCCGGGCGGGTACCTGTGGTGCCTGAGCCTCGCCATGCGCAAGGACTCGCACTGGTCGACGTGGATCTCGCTGTTCGCGGCCGCGTCGTTCCAGCTCGTGCTGCTCGTCATGGCCATGTACTACTCGTGCGTGACAACGGCAAAGGTCGCCGACCGCCTGGCCACGCCGCCGCCGCGTGAGCGCGCCACGCCGTCACGCAGTGCGTCACGCAGTGCCTCACGCAGTGCTTCGCGCAATGCTTCGCGCAGTGCCTCGCGCAGTGCCTCACCGTCGGAGCGCTCGCCGCTCCTGGCGCCGTGATGCGCCCGTGCGTGTCGTCGCGGTCGTGCTGTCGTGCTAAATTGTTAGACTAATTATACGCTTACACGCTGATGCTCTTCCATAAGGTGAACCCGTCGCTGCCCGTAGACACCACGGCGCCCGGGATCTGCTTGTGCCAGTGCACCTCCTTCACGTTCGGCTGCCAGTGCAGGAACAGCAGCTGCGAGGGGATGTCGTCGAGGTCGCCGCCGGCCGCGCGGTGCTGCTCAGCAACCTCCTCATCGTCGGCCTCGACGGACAGGTCCCACAGCGAGACGGTCGAGTCCTCGGAGCCGAGCGCAAGCACGCTCTCGTCGTTCGGGTTCCACTCGATCGACGTGACGGCCTGCTTGTGGAAGCTGAAGTCGGCGACGGGACTGCCCTTTGTGAACGTGCGCAGGTCCCACACGGCAAACGCGCCGTCGTCGTGGCCCGTCGCCAGCAGGTGCGGTGCGCGCGTGTTCCAGCTCATGACGTTCACGTCCACGTTTGACGCACGCACGCTCAGCGCCGGCGTGCGCGCGGCCTGGCGCGTGTCCCAGATGCGGACGTGGCCGTCGGAGCCGCACGACGCAAACACAGTCTTCTCGACGGGGCTCCACTGCAGGTCCTCGACGGAGTGGCCGGCCGCCGGGTTCACGAACGGCTGCGCGTCCGTCGTCCAGCCGTGCGGCTGCCGCGTCGTGTGGAAGATGTTGCCCTCGACGTCGCCCGTGAGCAGAGACCCGCTCTGGATCAGGGGCGACCAGTCGAGCGCGTAGCCCTCGACCGTTTTGTGGCTCTTCACCGTGTGCACGGGCTTCTTGTTCCACTGCGTGCCGGCGCGCACAAGCGAGTTGTACGCGCCCGTAAAGTCCCAGATGTGCACGTCGCCGCTCTCGCACATGCTTGCGCCCAGGTACTCGTTGCTCGTCGCGGCAAACGGGCTCACGCGCAGGCGGTTCGTCGTGCTCAGCGTCGGCATCTCGCGCGACTCGAGCACAGGATCGCTTTCTACGTCCTCATCGTCGTCGTCCTCCTCGTCGTCGCTGTTGTCGTTGGCCAGCGTGCGCCCCAGCGAGCTCACCTTCATTAGAGACACGTCGTTGTCCTTCGGCCTGGCCGCCTGCGTGCCCGTGGCAATGTACATCGTGTGCGGGAACTTGCGGCGGTCCGCGCCGAGCCCGTCCGGCAACAGCGCAAACGACAGGCTCGGCCACTTCACGTTGAAGCTGTGCAGCATCACATATGTCGAGTAGTCCGGCTCCATCTGCTCGTTCGGCCCGAGCGGCGCCGAGCGGTGCGGGATGTAGACGCGCTGGCGCGGCTCGGGCGCGGCAGGCGCGGCGTCGCCCTTTGCGTCACCCTTAGGCGCCTCGTCCTCATCCTCGTCCTCGTCGGGCTCGCCGTTCTCGCCGGCCTCAAAGATCTCGTCCTCAGACTCGAAGTCGTCGCCGTAGGGGTCCTCGAAGTCGCCCATTTCGACCTCTCCGTCGGCATTGACTTTCTCGACGGCAGTCTTGGCCGGCCCGTCGGACTCAGCACTCTTTGGAGCCTTGTTCGGGCTCTGCACTTCGCTCGCACGCTTCATCTGTGCGGAACTGGGCGCCTAAAAGTTGACGATGAAAAATCTCGACCTGGCTTCGAAAAAGTATTTACCAAACCCAGCTAACCAAACCCAGGCGGGCCAAACCCGCAGCGGGCCACAACCACCGACACAGTCGAGCTCGGCTCGCGTTCGCGCGCGAAGGGCCCACAAAATATAAAGGCCGCAAGTTTTTTTTTCTTGTTTTTTGTGAGCCTGGGACTACTGCGGGGGTTTTGGAAACTGCGCAAGAGACTCGCCGCCGAATTGATCGCAACGCGAGCGTAGTCAGGGGCGGAGCTTTCCGTATTGTGAAGCTGAAAATCGAATAAAAATGAGAGAATAGTAAGTAGTAGTAAAAAATAATAAGAAGGCGTACATGGCTGTAAGCAGCGTACACGCTGTAGACGAGGGCACTCGTGCAGGATCCATGTTGCGAACGTAGGAAGACGCGACTCAATTGTTGGGTTGCTCAATGCTCTCCTGCAGCTCGTGCAACTGCTCCTTCAGTATCGTGTTCTCGTCCTCGAGCGCCTGGATCTTGGCCTCCAACTCGGCCGTGCGCGTGCCGCTCGTCAGCTTGCCGAGATACTCGTTCTCGCTGCGCAGCGCCTTGAGCCGGTTCATGATGCGGTGCGCGACCTCGACGCCGTCGGCGCCCTGCAGGGCGCTCGACGCGGCGACGCCGCTCGACTGCGACTTCGACATGACAATGGCCGTGATGAGCGACTCGACCTGTAGCTTCAGCTCGGAAATGATTTCCGCCGGCGAGTCGTCCGTCTCCATGATAAACGTGTCGCTTCCCGCCGCGCTGGGCGGTGCTGTCGGCTTCGGGCCCGGCAGCGGCGACGCCGCACGAGGCGTGTCGGCGAAGCGCTGCCTCGGCCGCGGCCCCGCATCGCTGTAACCACTCGTCCCGGGCGAGAATGCAGAGTGCTGCCAGCCGCGCTTCGATGCTGCCGACGGTGCCGACGGCGCCGCCACCAAGCCGGGAAGTGTGGACCCCGGAGCTGCTGAGCCAGGAGCTGCTGAGCCAGGAGTAGCCAAACCAGGAGTGCCCAAGTTAGGAGCTGCCGCGCTCGTAAACGGGGAGTTCACGCCTGCGCGCAACCCGCCCGCACTCAGTCCAAGCCCCGAGTTCAGGCGCGCCGTGCTCGGCGTCGCCGTACGCATACCGTTCGGACTAATTGCCGAGTTGAAGTTCGCGGGCGCACGCGGCGTGACGCCGCGCATGCTGCTCAGCCCGACGGACGTCAGGTTCGGCGTCAGGAGGCCATTGAAGCTGCCCGAATGCACGCCGCCAGAGCTCGCGTTCGGCGTGCTCAAAGCCGGCGTACTCAGCCCCGGCGTAGCGTACGTCGCCGAGCTGAAGCCCTTGAAGCTCTCGGGCTGCGCCGTGTAGCTGTCTGGCCCCGGCGCACGGTAGCCGCCTGGCCCCGGCGAGTTCAGGCCGCTGCGGTCGAGAAAGCGTGCGTTCGAGGACGCGCCGTCGCCCATCCTGTAGTCGCTGCTCCATGGGTTCGACGCTGTTGAGCTGTGCCGCGGCGCGGCCTCGCGCGGCGTGAAGCCCGCAATCGTCGGGTCAAACGCGCTGTCCATGGATTATGCTGGCGGTAAAAGCAAAGATCGGCACGCCCCTGCTTTATACTTTTGTACCGCCGAGCTGCAGAGGGGAGATGACAGGGCGTACGGCGGTTCGACGCGGCGGTTCGACGCGGCGGTTCGACGCGGCGGTTCGACGCGGCGGTTCGATCGCTAATCGCATGATGATGCAGGCAAGGACACTCACAATAGCGGCCCCATGGCCCAATCGCATACGTACTTTAGAGCACAAACTTGCCTATACCTTTATAAAAAACTACGAAAGGGAGTCATGTCGAAGTACGGCGCGCACAGCGTTGTGGTATAGGCGCCGGGCCTGCTAGTGCATATGCAGCCTTGGGACACAACCCACGCCGGCCCGTATCGCCAGGATGACGCATCAGATGAGGAGCATGTGAGGAACAGCAGCGCCGCCGCCGCGGATCCACGTGTTACGGGTTCTATCACGTTTTTTCCAGGCTGCGAATAGTTGACCAGTTTATTGGCGGATCCGCAGGCCGCGCATGCTGGGAACGAATGCCATCAAGCTGCTCTCCGGGTCAAGCCACCCGGCACTTGCTGAGCTCGTGGCGCAGCGGCTCGGCGTGAAGATTGCCGACGTGGAGGGCCTCAAAATGCCTAATGAGGAGACGGTCGTTTTGTTCAGGGAGTCCGTGCGGGACGCAGACGTGTACATTTTGCAGACAGGCCACGGCGCAATCAATGACTTTGTAATAGAGATGCTGTTCATGATCGGCGCGTGCAAGCAGGCGTCGGCGCGGCGCATCACGGCCGTCATTCCGCTGTTCCCCTACGCGCGCCAGGACCGCAAGGACAAGGGCCGCGCGCCGATCACGGCGCGGCTCATGGCGGACATGCTGCAGCGGGCCGGCGCGGACCACGTCGTTGTGCTCGACCTGCACGCGCCGCAGATCCAGGGCTTCTTCACGATCCCCGTCGACAACCTCGTGGCCGAGCCGACGGCCGAGCACTACATCCGCAACCACTTTTTGCAGACGTGCGGCAGCGACGCCGTCATCGTGAGCCCCGACGCCGGCGGCGCCAAGCGCGCGGCAGGCCTCGCCGACCGCCTCGACCTCGAGCTGGCCCTCATCCACAAGGAGCGGCGGCAGGCGAACAAGGTGAGCGACATGGTGCTTGTCGGCGTCGTGCGCAACAAACTGTGCATCCTTGTCGACGACATGGCCGACACGTGCGGCACGCTGGCGAAGGCCGCGCAGACCCTCATAGAGCACGGCGCGCGCGGCGTGCTTGCCCTCGTCACGCACGGCATTTTTTCGGGCAACGCACAGCGCATCATTGAGGACAGCTGTCTGGACTACGTCGTGTGCACAAACAGCGTGCCGCTGCGCGACTCCCTGCGCGACTGTCCCAAGATCAAGCAGATCGACATCAGCGCGACGATAGCCGAGGCTATCCGGCGCCTGCATAATGGCGAGTCCATATCATACTTGATGAGACACGAGCCGCTCTAGGCGCCTATATATTTATAATGTAGCAGACCACGGATGACCCACTGGCGTCGCCGCCTCGCCGCCGCGCCGAGTCTGCACAAGCAGCCGCAGCGCGTGAGAGTAGCACAAGGACTTCACTCATTCAGGAGCATGAGGGTGCGTAAACGGCGCCTCCACAACGGCCTACATCCAGCAACGTGTCTTGCCCACATCTAGTGTAGCCGACGATTCGAAAGAAAGAGTGCATTGTAGGCGAGTCTTCCCAATTCGTAACTAAGTCCGCGACTCGAGTATTGGGCAGAGGCGGCCCAATCGGGGGCTTAGCACGTAAGTAGCGGGTTCTGTGGGCTCAATGCAATGATCTCGAGCGCTCAGTCGCATTTCACAATCGCATTGCAACTATACAAATCGCGCATAATTACCATAAACGATGCATTGTAGACACACTGAACGGCGGCGCCTGTTGGCTGCCCGAAGCGTCGCAGCAGGGCTGGGGCGCCCTCGCCCTCCCGAATAATTCCTAGGGTTTGCACTCCTTGGCCTGCTGTCACCGTGGGGAAGTTGCAGAACGCCACACTAACTGCCATGCCCGGACTGCTCACACCCGCCCTGTGCTTCGGCGGCGGCGCCCTCATTGGCATTGGGATCTTTGTGGCCCTGAATTGGGAGCCCATTTGCGACCGCATCAACGAGGCAATGGACGAGCAACGCCTCTACTGGGAGGCCATCCAGGAAGTGCGCGCGCAGCGCCAGGAGGCGGCGCGGCGCGGCAGCGAAAAGCCGGCGCCGGACGCAGACACGCAAGTCGAAAAGGCCACGGGGCTCTATCTTGCGCCGTCGGCGGGCGGCGACTCGGAAGAGGACGAGGCGCAGCCCGAAGCGGGCTTGCGCCAGCGGTTCACGGAGCCGCAGAGGAGGTACAGCTCGCCGAGCCTGCGCGGGTCGAGCCCGCACAGGCCCAGCTCGCGTGAGGCCTCGTCGTCCGGCGAGCCCTCTGAGCATTCGTCGAGCGAGCACTCGTCGAGCGAGCACTCGACAAGTGAACGCTCGTCGCCTGAGCTGTTTGCCGTCTACACTGTAGAGCGGGCGTTCTCAAGCGACGAGGAGGCAGACGAGGAGTCGGACAAGAGCGACTCGAACGAGTTCTCGTCGTACGATAAGCTGGACAGCTCCGACCTGTCCAGCTACTAAATGTTCCATTAAGTATACCATAAATGACTCTAGTACCCCATGCAATTTCTACATAAACCCTGTTAAGCACGTAAATCACGCATCGCTGTTGCGGCCAGCACGCGACTTGATAACTAGCGATTGTATGCGAGCGCGTGCAATCGGCGATGGTGCAGCAAAGTCAATGGCTAGTACCGTTCACGATACGGCAGGCCGTTTTAAGGGCTTTATGGTTTTTGTCACTGTAAACTCGGAAGAACTGGCGCCGCTTTCGTTGCGCGTGTGGCCCAAGGTTATACGCCAGCCTTAGTTATCAGCTGTCTATATAATGAGCGTGCGGGGGCCGCAACACGCTATCCATCTGATTGCGTATAAAACATTTATAGAGTCGCTTGTAGATGCAAGGTTAGTAAAGCCGTGCGTGCGTCTCCGCATGAAAGACTGCGTTTACTTAATATCTATGCCCTGCTTATGCCGAAGAGTCTCGCGAACGACGCCGAATGCGTAGCCATACTAAGACTCCAACTCGGTTCGTTGTACGCTCCTTTTGCGAATTACACTACCAGCAGCTCCAAAACGTTGTCGTCGACTTTAGGCTCGGCTCGGCTCGGCATTGTGTTTATCGCTTTCCGTTCACTGTACGATATCTCCTACCAATAGCGTGCGGTTACCGTAAGGAGAAGGTGCCGCGGTTAGGAACTGCGCGCAGATTATGGCGCTGATCCGCACGATCTGCTTGAGTCATATGCGTTTTCATAGGGCCGGCGTCGCCAGCGCCACGCGATACGGCTGCGCCGCAAGGACTAGGACCGGGCTGATACCCCGTCCCACTAGGCGTACTCGGGGCTTTTAGCGGGTCAAGCGGTCAGCTGACCCATGCGCACGGGCAGGTCGGTGGGAGCATTAACACAAAAAAATGTATTTAAGATCCACCGCCGTCCACGAGAGCAAGGCGTCCAGTTGCGGTTGCACGAGCCATTGAATCCTGAAACATGAACGCCTACTTTGGCCGTCCCTTGCGACCACGAGTAGTGTCCTCTCTGCAGAAACGGCTGTCCTCGACGCGCCAGCGCCGCGCGCCCGAGATTGTCACGCCCACGGAGCCATTGCAGGCGCCCGGCTCGGGCGCGGCCGCGCCCGCGATTCCCGAGTTTCTGAAGAGCTACTCGAATCGCGATCTTCTGTGCTACTCGGGCCTTACTTTCGTCACGGCGCACGGCTGGCTCCTGAAGCTGGCGACTAAGCTGCTTCCATATACCCCGACGCCGATTGTGAAGGCGTTTGTGTGCCCGATCTACACGGGCGGCGAGAACTTCAAGGAGGTGCGCGAGACGGGCATGCGGCTCTACAACCGCGGCATTGGCAACATGATGCTGTCGTACGCGGTCGAGGACGCGAACGGCAAGCTCTCCGGGGATGTGCTGGCGCAGTCCGTGAGCCAGATCAAGAGCAGCATCTCCGAGGTCTTTGTGAAGATGAACCGCGAGATGGTGCAGAAGTACGAGAGCGGCGAGCTCGCCGTCGCGCCGACGTCGGGCTACATTGCCCTGAAGCCGACGGGCCTCATGGACAACTCGGCGGATATTCTTGCCAACTACAACAACCCCGCGTACGCAGAGAAGTACGAGCAGTACCTGGACGTGTGCCGCTCGCTGTGCCAGTACGCAAAGGACCACGGCGAGGGCAAGGTCGTGATTGTGTTTGACGCCGAGAAGGACTGGCTCCAGCGCGGCGTTTACGACGCGCAGCGCCGCATGATGCAGGAGTTCAACCGCAACGGCGACGTTCTGGTGGCTGGCACCGTGCAGATGTACCTGCAGAACTCGCTCGACGTGCTGAAGCACGAGATCGAGCTGGCTAAGCAGCAGGGCTACCAGGTTGGCATGAAGCTCGTGCGCGGCGCGTACATCCACTCGGAGCCCGACCGGTGGAACGTGATCCACCGCACGAAGGAGGACTCGGACAAGTCGTACAATGCCGGCACGAACCTCATGCTCGACTACCTGCTTGCCGACTGGAAGGCCGGCCAGCGCACGGGCCCGGTTGGCCGCCTCATTGTTGCGTCGCACAACATCGAGAGCTGCGACATGATCGCGAGCCGCATTGAGAACGAGGCGCCTGCCAGCTACGACCGCGCAAAGAGCGAGGACGTCGTGTTCGGGCAGCTCATGGGCATGAACGACGACCAGAGCAAGGACCTGTCGCTGCGCGGCTGCAAGGTTGTCAAGTACGTGCCCTGGGGCCCGGCCAAGGAGACGAAGGAGTACCTGAGCCGGCGGCTCGAGGAGAACGGCGATGCGGCGCGCGGTGGCTGGGACCACTTCAAGGGCTGCATGCGCGAGATGAAGTATCGCATCTTCGGCTAGCATTATTCCATTCGCATCCAATTGCTAGCCTTATTTAACTGTACATTAGATTCTTTTTTTTTCTCCCATACATAGACGCAACTTCTAAACCGCGGGATTTCACAGCGCACGACGACGCGCGCACTATTTTCGGCGGAGCTGAACCCTCTGCCCCGCGCTGGCGCAAATTTCACCAAAAGTCCCACAAGCCCTTGTCCGCAAAAAAATAGCCCGCACGTTCAGCGCCCCAGCTCAGACCCTCGTCGTCCGTTACTGACCCCCGTTACTGAGCCCGCGCTGCCTCGCAATGCGCATTCACATCGGCCACATTTCGCCGGCGCTGGCCGACCAGATCGACGAGCTCGAAAAGCGCCTTGTGCGCCACGGGCGCCTTACGGCGCCGATCTCGCTGCACCGCAAGGAGTTTGGCGATTACTTTTTCGCGTACGCGGACATGGACATCGACGAGCAGCAGTATCGGGCGCTAGCCGCAGCGCTCAATGGCGTCACCTTCAAGCAGTCGAAGCTCTCCGTGCAGGAGGCGCGGCCCAGCTTCGAGGCGCGGCGCCAGCAGCTAGCCGACGCGCGCGTGCCCAAGTACAATGCCGAGCAACTGAAGCGCCTGCGCTCGGCGCGGCCGCGAGAGATCAACGTATTCCACGCGCGCGAGCGCACTGCGCCGGCGCCGCGCGACGACATCACGTTCCGCGTGCTCATTAAGGGCAAGCTGCACAAGCCGAAGCCGCGCAAGCGCAAGCTGTGGGGCGTCGAGCGGCGGCCGCTGGCAAAGCTCGTAGACCACTTTGTCGACGGCGAGTGGCGCGACTCCGAGGACAAGGCGGTTGAGGTCGTCAGCGCGCTGCAGGACGAGCACGAGCGCGACCGGCGCATTGCCGCGGAGCTCGCGCAGAAGGCGGCGTATCTGAGCGACAGCGACTTCGAGGAGTTTCAGGAGCAGAAGCAGAAAGCGGCACTCGAGCCGACGCACGACTCGGACGATGAGATCGAGGTCGTGCCGCGCGCGAGCGGGCCAGCGGCAGCGCCGCGCGCCGAGCTGGACTCGGATTCGGACGCAAGCAGCGCCAGCGACGCCGATACTGCTGCGATCGATGCCGCTGCGACCGATGCGCCGAGCGGCGCTGCGGCGAACCCCGTCACGGAGTCTCTGCGCTCGGCCCTCAGCGTGGACAGGCCGTTCACGCTGTTCGGCGGTGCCGACGAGGGCAGCGCCGCC